>JBBPFP011174185.1:0-11252 GCA_037974795.1 Kaempferia galanga | reverse complement strand
ACCTCATGCTGGCAACTTCAGGCCACTTACCAGCTGATCCAGCCCGTGGGGGCTAAAGGTTGCAGATCATAGCTACCAATATGAATCGTCCTTGGCTTGTATTGGGAGATTTTAACACTTTTCTCTCAACCAAAGGCAAATGAGGTGGTATTCCGGTCATGCAATCCAGCAAAGCTGATTTTCAAAATTGTGCATCCTCTGTGGGTTTAGAAGATCTGACTTACATGGGCTATATGTATACATGGACGAATGGACATATCTGAAGTAGGTTAGATATGGCTTTGATCAATAAACTTAGGTGGGAGACTGAGCTACGTGGCTTTGCAAATTTCATCTAATCCAACTTTGTCTTTCACTCTGGATGGTAATACCCATTTTTCTAAGTCATTCAAGTTTTTTAACATGTGTTCGAAGAATGAAAATTTTCCAAAGCTTGTTGAAAGTAAATGGGTGGCACTGCTCAATATTGTCTTGGGCGGATATTGAAGCTTTTGAAGGCTGATTTGCCACAACTGAATGTAGAGCACATTCAGCACATCACAGGAAGGGTGGATGTTGCACCCAATAGCTAGGGCGGCTATTCTTTCTAATTTCATACACTAGTAAAATGAAATAACAAGAGGAATGAGGTCACGGTTGTGGAGAAGGTAGATGGTAGCCGACAGAGTCGTTTACTGAGGTTATTCAGGCCTTCACCCTTCACCCTTCACCAGGCATTTTCATGACTTGTTAGGCACGGCCAGCCGGCCCAGCACAAGATCGGATTTTCCTCATGCATGCTTGCAATTTGGATGGACACTTGGGACTGATCAGCAAGATCTAATGGTTCACCTCCCAACTGCGGGAGAAATCAAGGCAGCGGTCTTGAGCGAGCATCGGGCTCAAGTGCATCTGATATAGGGTATGAGCGAGCATTGGGCTCGGATGGCTATGGATCAAAATTTTTAAACAAGCTTGGCATTAGTGCTACAGTCTTGGAATTTTTCAAGAGTAGCAAGCTCCTTAAAAGATGGAACCATACTTTGATATCTCTTGTTCCGAATACAGCACATGCTTCCAAGGTGACGGATTATAGGCCAATCCCCTATTGAACAGTTCGCTACAAGGTGATTTTGAGTTGAATGCCTGCTGTTATGGATCATCTCCTTCACATATCTCATGCCGCATTTGTGGAAGGTCACCTCATCACGGACAATATTCACTTGGTTCAAGAGCTTTTTCGAAGATACAATAGGAAGAGGGTTTCTCCGAAGTGCATCATGAAGATGGATCTCCAAAAGGATTTTGATTCAGTGCATTGAGATTTCCTACGGGAAGCTCTTATCGAATTGCACTTCCAGGATAGATTTGTGGTGTGGATTATGGCGTGTGTGACTACCACGTCCTTTTCTATAGCCATCAATGGGGGCATTTGGCTTGTTTCGAGGTGTCAGAGGACTACGACAGGGGACCTTTATCGCCATATCTTTTTGCTATGTGTGGAAATATTCGGGAGACACATATAGCAAAGTATTAGCTATCCTGGTTTCACTTCCACCATCAGTGCCCATCTAAGACTTGCTTATTTGGTTTACGCAAATGATTTACTTCTTTTCCGTAGAGGTGATACAGACTCAGTGGGAGTATTGACTGCATTTTTATAGGAGTTTGGTGTAGCATAGACAAAAATCATGTATCTACCTAGCAAGGGGTGATGATGCGATATGTTACTGCTCACTATCACAAGTTTTCACGAGGGTTCCATGTCGTTTAGGTATCTTAGGATTCCTCTAGCTACCGTGAGACTTCGGATTTCTAATTATGGCCCTTTGTTAGATTAGACAGATTGATGCTTGGCCTCAGAAAACTCTATCTTTTGTCGACAAAGCACAACTTATTACCTCTGTGTTACTAGGAGTCGAGTATTTATGGTTAAGTATATGCAGGTCTTTCATGTGGATGTCTAAGACCCCGCCGATCTAGTGCACTAAGACCAAAGGATGAAGCATGCTTCGAACTTGGCCCTCCTGGCTAACGTACTATGGCGAGTACTGACCAAGGAGGACGCGCTTTGGATAAAGTACATCACACTTACTTGAGGTGCACAGATGTTTGGTCTTGGGAGGTTGTTCACACAGACTCTCGGCTAATCAAGCAGTTGCTCCTAATATAGGATATTCACCTTTCGACAGTTGGGGAACCAGAGGTTGCTAGATAGATGTTGGTGGACTGGGGATGATGGTGTGACGCGGACTTATGATTTCTTTAAGCACCTTAGTTCCAAGAAGCCATAGGCTCGGATGGTGTTGAAAACCTATGTTCAACCTGTAGATGCAATCATGGTTTTGATATGTGTGTCAAATAATTTAAGTTGACTTTCATATTGCTTTGATATGTGTTTAAGTCATGCAGGACTTAAAGAAACACATGAAGATCTCATCTAAGGGCTCGGGTCCTTGAATCAGTGAAGGATGGTGCATCCAAAGACCGTCGGACGAGGAGTAACGGAGTAGAGCCGAGGGAAGTGGACTTTAAGGCAACGCGAATGATGGCACGGAGAGGAGCCACGGGCTCAAGTGCATCTAAGGGACGAAGGGCGAGGAAGAGGGCTTCAAAAGACGACTCCGGAGATGATGAGTGTGAGAGTTTGTAGCGTGCCAGTCGACTCGCACGAAGACTAATCCACTGGCACGAAGACTAGTCAACTGGTACCGGGTTTAAAAATACACAGAAGGTTCTATGCTCGACGGCTATGAAGAGCAGTCGACTGATAAATAGCTGTTGGCAAAATCACAGATTCTGCAGGGAACCGTTGTGAGAGCCAACGATCACATTAGTCGACTGATAGTGATTGCAGTTGACTGGTGGCAGGATGAGTTGACTTCGTGCTCAACTCTCTCCTCTTATTTAAGAGGAGTTTGGGGGCATGGAGAAGGGTACTGATACCCTGTGATTTCTCCTGTGTCTTTGCCTCCAAGCTCCCAAATGTCAACACTCTTCTTCCTAACCCTAATTCCCATATTGTAAAGGAGAAGAGGCTTTGTGAGAGGTTTGCTTCACCAAGAAGAAGCAAGAATTAGCCAGAGATTGTCGGGGACTAATCCACCGAAGGATTAAGGGTTCGCCCACCTCAAGGACAAGCCGTGGAGTAGGAGTAAGCAATATCCGAACCACGTAAATAGTCTTGTTAACGGTTTGTTTTTCCTTTTGTTTTTAACTTTCAATATTCCGCTTGTGTTAACCCTAGTAGGAAGAAAACCGGGCCATCCACGATCCCCAACACAGCGGAGTCATATAGTCACATTCTGGATGTTGGCGCAGCGACATCTTCCTACCGAAGACAGTTCTATCGTTAAGTGTTAAAGTCACAAGAGGATCTGTTCTTGGAATGTCCTATTGCAGAGATATGGAGGAGGATCATAAATTAACTACATATGAGATCCATATTTTACCACCTAGATAAGCTATTAATTGAATATAGTGCATAATGGAAAATAAGGCATGTAATGTGCTTCCTTCACTAGATATGGTGACAGGGTAGAATGGATGCCTATTTCTAAAACAGGGGTCAGAAAAATGCCAATAAAACAATTTCAAAATGAGAATCCTAAAATTACTCACCGCCTATCAAGAAATGCATTGTGTAATGTAGAAACACATGAAAACCAACCCAATAGATGAATAAACTCAAAGGGAGAGAAAAGTTATAAGAGGCAATGCCAATGTTCATTAAAATAACAAACTCATTTTTTCCATCCCAATGAGATGTGATCATAGACCATGGGCCAAGGTAGAATAGAACAAAGTAAAGGTTTGTAAAATACCTGCATTCAGAAACCTAGGAATCTTAGACTAACAAAGCAATTGCTAGATATTAGATGATTATATCCTATGGAATGAATCAATAATTGATACAAGAAGCAACATAGATATCGCAAACAACCTGTGCATAGTCCAAACAACAGTAAGAATGAGTGTGCAACTTCATCTTCTCTTCAACATCTTTGGCTATTTGTTGGCCGGCACCTGTGGCAGCAACAGCTGTACTAAATATTTTCGCCCCTTTAGCCGACTGCAGAATTTGAATGGCATAAGCCAAGTTTAAATACAGCAGAGTGTCAAAAAAGTATCTCTAACATTGTAGAATATTTTTTTCTATGAAGCACAGAATCTTATGTCAAAATTCTTCAAAGAAAGAGAAGGATCTTCTTAAGATGCATGTCTGCCAGAAAATGATATTCGTTGTTGTTAAAGCTGCTACAATAGCTTTGTACTCATCATACTGAGGTGGAATTAGTTTTAATAAAAAAACATTTCACAGACTAACCTTTCAGCACCCACCGATAAAACAGTCATTATTATTAATTTCCACTGGCTTGCATATGGCACATATATCAAAGTGCTTAGGTTCTCTGAACCTTTTTCTATGCATTAATCCCATATATCAAGATTAGCAATGCTCATATTCAAAAAGAAACTGCCAACCGAGTAGTGACATCAAAACTTACCAATAAAACCTTGTCATTAGATTGAAACAGTTAGATAAAGATTTACATAGTAAATATTTATAACAGAAAAACAGTGAACATAATTTATGATTCCCTAATGGACCTATTTTGTACATATGGATATACAAGAAACAAAATTGGGCTATGATGACTTCATGATGATATGACAATATGCAGCAATAATGGTAAGGGAATCACTCAATAAAGCAATGATAATCCAGTAAGTCATCATGATAAATCATCATAAAATTGAGCAGAAGCAGACATGCCAGGGGCACAATCTCAATCATAACACCCTCACACAATCAAGGAGTTTCGGAAGATAGATGACCCAGATTACACAAAAAAAAAAAAATCTGATTGTCGCTTAACATCATATTGGTTGATCCACTTAGTCCAATGGTGAAAAATCTATGTTGTTTTAATATTACAGCTATGTGAGACATGTCTATCAATACAAGAGTTTAGAATTATCGCCTACCAAAAGATGGAACAAGACAACCCTATCAATGATTTACAAGCTCTTAAGAGATTACAATTTGTTGGGTATATCAATGATTTACAAGCTCTTAAGAGATTACAATTTGTTGGGTATAGTTTTCTGGATGATGAACATGGTTCAAAGTAAACCCAAAGTAATACACACAGGCATCTAATGATTGCATGTCATGCCACAATGTTAAAGTAAGCAACACAACAATCGAACAATAGGGATTCATGCAAAGGACTTTGACTACTAAAGGATGAAATAGTGGTAAGAAATTCATGGATCAAATGAGGAGTTATGACACGAGGGATGATGAGCAATCAATGAAGCACTACCCCCTAACATGAACACAAACTTTGGCGATGAAATTGTTTCCACCAAATGTTGCATGGAAGAAGGATGATAGTCCTAAATCAAGTTGATTTCAAATCCTCATGTGGGTGGTGAGGATTTAGTTAAATTGTTGATGGCAGTGGTGTTGCAATGGCATCCCTATCAAGTGATGCCTCAACTTGTATAGACAAGCACCTGATCTACACAAGTGTGTGGGCTCTGATTGGGTCCTACATTGTCAAAATCAGAATTGAAAAACACTTCACTGCAGGGTATTTTATGGTCATTGTGCACAAAATGGAGAGAACATAAGGACTAAGGAAGAACCATTGTTGATGAGACCTAGCTGAGACAAACAGAGAGAAAGCAGCAGTCTCTCATTTGGGCAGCAGGTACTTTTGCTCTGTGTAGGCAGCAACAGCCACAGTCTCATAATTAGTTTGCTTGTGTGGGAGTGTGGCACCACAAACTTGGTTTGAGGCTTGGTGCTTGAGGATGTTGCATAACTTGTATTGTAGGCCCAGTGTTTAAAGTGTATTGGATGTCAAACACACGCAGAAGATGTAGAGGACGATATCAGTATTAATGGGAATTGAGAAGTGAAACAAAAGGCAAATAACAGAATTGTGGCTTCGATGTACTTAAAGATTGGTATAGGCAACAAAACATAACTCTGAAATTCCATAAACATTCAGATAAAAGCCCTATTTATGCAGGCGATTCATTGCAGTAATGGTAATGACTCACTCTACAGAGTAGTAATTTAAGATGCTAAAACGACAACCTATGATGATAAATAAACTAGAACCGGGGGAAATCAAATAGAAACGAACAATGTGTAGGGGCATAATCAACTTAACATTCATAAGTTAAATGCCGATATCATGTACTCCCTTTTGAATTGGAGGTAGAAAGTATCGTAGTATTTATAACAACCCACAATTAGACATTACGATAGCTTTGCTATGAGGGGAAAAAAAGGAAAGTACAATTAGTACCAAAATGGCTCATAGTTAATTAATCAAAAAAATAATGAGGGCATTAATCGGGATTTTATAGCAACGGTAAATTAAATGGTAAGAAGCGCCTTGAAGCTAGCATGAACCATCCATTTGTAAATGCTCCTTCATATGACCATTCTTAGTGGAAATTAACCCAGATTATATTTAACAGATAGTGTACAAGATGGTGAGCTATCTCCAGCGGAGAAGGAATGCAAAAACAGCATAGATCAATTGTGACAAAAAACCTAACCAATCAAGTAATTTAACGAAATGGAAATGGAACCTCTTTCCGGTGATCTCTCATGACCAGCTTCTCCTCTTCAAAATATCGTAAAATACGTCGAAGCTGCTTTGCATGAAGCTTCAATGTTTTTGCCAAATCTTCTTCCCTTACCCACTGGCGTCTGGTAAACACAAGGATGAATATATGCCAATCTACATTTTGATCATAATTATTAATCCATAAAGGAAATCAATGGAACAACATAGACATTTATATGCAGTAGATTTTTTTTTTTTTTTTTTGAAATTTTCCATCTCGAGGTAATAAACTAATTTCCTAGCATGCTTATCTTTTTTTCACTGTCACCTAAATTATGTTGCAAAGACAAGTATCTAAGAGGAGCCTAACATGTATCCAACATGAGCTAAAAGTCGTTGTGGGCAATCATTGAGTTTGGGAAGCAACAATGGCACACCTCCCAAAAGTCTATTTAGATATGGTAGAGAGGACTTTCTTTCGAGACAACTCACTAACTCGAACCTATTGAAACCCAATTAGTACAAAGACTTGGGTTTAACTGAATTCAGCCGGTAAAGGGGCATGGACATTTCCAGCAAGTGAACACTAGTCCATGTTTCTACATTTGGAAACTTCATAGCTCTACATGGCATATCCGAACACAACGAAGGAAAACTAGTCCATCTCAACCAGACACCTCTTCTTCATCTGGGAACTCAACGAAGGCCAAACGTTCGACTAAGCTGAGGTCGTACCTGGTAAGGGCGTCGAGGACTATAACGGCCATGCCTCGGTTGTCGCCTCTACCGTTCTTGGGCTGGTTGTCTCCCTTGAGAGAGACGTCATCGTAGAACGCTCTCGCCGCGAGCTTCACCAGCCTGAACCCACAACCCAACATCAACAAGGCGAAAAATTAAAAACCGGCAAGAAGAGAAAAGACAAAATAAAACCCTAGTCTGCCATGGGAGGAGGAGGAGGAGGAGGAGGAGGAAGAGGTAGAAGTGATAGAAGTGACCTGGTGAAGGGATCCAAGCTCATGGTGGAAGGAGTAGTGGAGGGAGCTCAGCGCAGCCGTAGTCAGTCCACTTTGAGGCGGTGTCGTGTGGACAAGGATCTGGTTCGCCGGTTCTCTCGAAGGTGTCTAGGGAGTCGAAGCTTGCTGGTGTTTTGACTAATATACCACCGTGAGTTGGGAGAAAACAGGCCATTGGTCGGGATGAGTATAGTTGATTGAACGATTTAGTTAAAAAATTAACAAGTCAATGGAAACAATTTTCTTTTAGCATTCTAAATAAACGGAACTACCAGAATTTATTCATCTCGATCCAGAATTGTAAAAAAGAATAAGAAAACAATTAACGCAAAGCTGATTAAATCACCCTCAATCGAATATACAATAACAACGTTGAGATTTAAGAACTTCGATCGTTTCGTGTCATCGTGTATCATTGGTTCAACTTGTCTATGATCTTCGATAACGATGAGATAGTGCCGCAAACGGAAGAGCTCGCTCCGATTGTGATGATCACAATGCACACTACACCCTACGAATCAAGATATATTTGATATATAAATTCTCGTAGATAATTAAAAGTAAGATTATGAAAAATTAATAACATTAAATCGGTAAATAGTAGCACCTCGAACTAAAAATAATATTATACAAGTAATAATGATTTTAGAAAAAGGAATTGTAAGATGCTGAGCATACTAATGATTTGTTTATTTAAGTCTTAATTATAATTTTAGTTATTAGTTTTTGATATATTGGTTATGTATATTTATGATATTATTTGCATCTATTTTTATTTATTTTTTAAAAGATGAAATCTTAAATGAAACATAATGTAAATTTTATTAACTAGGCCAATGTCTTAACTTGTTTTACCACTGGTCAGTTCAATAGAAGTTTGGATATGATTTCAATAAGTTTTTTTTTTAATAAATAATTTTTAACAAGTTCAATAAAAGAAATAAATAAAAGTGATCGGTAATTTTATTTGGTTTTCTTAACAGTGCTAATCAATCAAACAAATAAGATTACCTGAGTCCTTGTAACTTTTCTTCGAAGTATGCTCAAAAAACAAACGCATGGCAGAATCAAAGACTGCAACAATAATATGAAAAATAGGAAAAGTAAATCTTTTTTTTTTTTAATGAACATTGCAACAACAAATTTTTGCTTCTAAGAAAAACACTTATAACTTACCACGAGCATAGTAAGCGAAGACCCAACCAAAGCCATCACCAACCCTGATGATAACAAGATTACAAGTTCGATTGAATATTTGAAAATAGAAAACCAAGTTGGAGGAAATGAATTTTCATTTAGGAATAGAAGTGGGATATTTGGCTCGAACCAAATTTACATTTTTTTTTCTTTGTATAAATTGTTTAAAAATATAGGATTACAAACTTACCGAAGAATGGAACGGAAAGGGCCACACATAATGTAGAAAGAACAAGTGCTGTTCTTATCATAATGGGATATAAAAACGTCTTCATGTGGCTCGATGGAATCAATTCCTCCAGACTCATTGCCAAAGGGATGATAGTCAACGCATACGTATTCTTGAGTCAAGGTAAATAAAGATCCTTATGATATTTGAAATAAATTATGTGATGAACTAACGTAAAATAAATGCAAGTAGTAAAGAACAACAGTTCATGCTATTGATCAGGTTATGTGGATTAGTAGTTGAAGGATATTTAGTAATTGGATTCACCACCTGCAAAGAAAGGCCAAAGAGAGAGCATCAGTTTCAGCTAATGGTTTCCGTAGTAAGTTGAATAAGAATGTCAAGGTATAAGCATTACCGTAGTCCAAACAGCGATTTTGGAGGCAACAAGATTCTGTGGCATATTCAGTGTGAATTGGGACATGGTTGATTCCCCAAACATAGTGTAGCCCAATGCAGCAGCTCCGGCAAACAAGAGAGTGCAAACTGCAAAACTGGACATACAAGATTGGCCGAGAGCCACTGTTGTAAGATTGTATATGTTACTAGAAATATGAGTGACAATAAGTTGACATATTGAATTAATTCACTCACCATGTAAAGAGCACAATTGGGAACTGAGTAGGTTTCTTCAACGAGGAATATATGTTTGGGAAAACAGCATGACCGGAGTAGCAGTAGCCGTATATGCCAATAGCAATAGGAATACCTTGTAGGTTTAGGAGAGTTCCCTTATTTTCGAAACCGACTTTATCAAATGCACCCTCCCAGAATAAGCTCATGACTACTAGCACAGATGCAATGACTCCTCCAACTGCCCAATGTTGACAAAGAAATAAACTTGAAACGATTTTACTTCATTTATTTTGAGAGTTCATATTTTTCCTTAAATTAAGATCAAGAAATGATTTTGTATTGTAAGATATAGTCACCTGATATGTAACTAAGAAGACTTAGATCTCGGAGCCATGTTGTGGGAAGAACGACAAGAGTGGTAAATATAGCAAAGAGTAGATGAGAGTCCATATGTATTCCACCTAAATCTAGATGAGCATTTGGAAACAATGATGACAAGTTATCCCTCTCTAATAGAATGTACTCAATACAGCAAGCCTGCAAAATTTATAAATGATAACTAATTAATAATTGGAAATATCAATTTATTTAATAAAAAGTAAAAAATTATGAATAAAACCTAACTAGATGTTTCTCATGTAATATGAAAGCCCTACGTGGATGTTTTCTTCCCTTATTGAGAAATGGCAGCATCAATGTGAGAGGTGGTTTAGGATTCGTGTTATGTTACTCCTTTTCCTATTCTAGATGGTGAGTTACTATAAAACCTTCTTGTGGTTTTGGTGGTGATCATTATGAGGGGCTATTAATCGGATAACTTCATATGATTGTGATAGCAATTCCTAAAGAAAGAAAGAAAGAAAGAAGAATAAAATAGTGAATATTGAATGACTATTTTTATAGTTCATATGGATATTATAAAGAAAAATAAAGGAATATTTTCACAATGAAAAAATATCCCGGCAAAATTTTTTCTCCAAATCATTTACCCCATACAATTTACCTAGTCTAGTGCAACAATTTAGCTTGTCATTCTAATCCAACTTATCTATTGTTTAGCCTTCCTCGTTAGGTAGTTAATTGGCTCCATTGGGCTCAATTGTTTCTCCATTGGGCTCAATTGGCTTGCCATGCCAAACCAACCCACTCATTCAACCAACTCATTTCACTTAATTAATTCTATTAGCTCATTTGGACAATTTTTGTCTATTCACTTCAACTAGTTACTTGATGACCTATTTAGCTAGACCAGCTTGACCAACCCATCATTTGATTAACTAGCCCACTTGGTGCCCTGCCCAATCAACACGCACAGAGTGATCGCCCCAATTGAATTGCTTGGTTCGACTAACTCGATTAGCATACCGGCGCAACTGGCCTTACTATGGCCTAAACCCACTTAGGTCATTTGGCCCAACCTGCATACCTAGCACACTCATTCTCGACTCCTATGTCCAACCATCTTTACCAATTCATCCAACCCACTTGACATGGTTACCATGCTCAGTAATCAAGCCAAACCAAACCACTTTAGAGGATAGAATAAAGTAACAACAACAATAACAACCAAGCCTTTTCCCACTAAGTTGGGTCGGCTATATGGATCCTTTTACGCCATTGAGCTCTATCTACTATTAGATCATCATCTATACCTAAATAAATTTT
>JBBPFP011174077.1:0-11256 GCA_037974795.1 Kaempferia galanga | reverse complement strand
AGCCAACTGCTACGAACCGCCAGTTCGTAGCCATTGGAACCGACGTTTCGGCCTGCTGGTTCAACGGTTCCAGCGGACTGGAACCGTAACCGGCCCGGCTTCCAGCCGGGCTGGTTACGGTTCAGTCCGGCGAACCGGGTCAACGGGCCACCCGACCCGTTGACCTAGGTCGGGTCCAAATTAGACCCGGCCCGTGATTGAATCTACATGGGAGACATACTCGAACCCGTTGAATTTTGATCGGTGGCATGAAAACGCTCTTCGATCACCACCGGAGCGTTTTCATTATCTATATAATTGAGGACGGCTTCTGATTTTTGGCCCAAACATTAATTTATTTTTTCAGTCTTTTATTTTCTTTTTCCCCCAACCAATAAGTAGACGCAGTACTGCTTCATGGTTATTAATCGGGAATTTATTTAGTGTGCATTGACTAACTGACCGATTATTCAACCCTTTTTCTCAAGGCCTAGCCGCCTAGACAATTCACCGTCCGTTCTATCAAATCATCCATCATTTCGCCGTTTTGGACGGTCATGATCAATTTACCCAACGATCTCATCTCTTGATGGCCCAATTCTCCAACCCTTTTAATAATCACCCACCCTGTTTTTGTTATTTTGGACTTCCCCTTCACCGCAGTTCCTCTCGTTGCGACGAAGATCGAAGAGGAAGAAGGCAGGATCGCGCTAGAAGTTGAAGGCGAAATCCTTTTTTTTTGCACGGATTTCGAATCCTAACCGAGATTTCCGATTTATCGATAGCCTTCGAAGCGGAGGAATGATTGTTACGGCGCCATTGGAGTGATCGAGGAACCTAATCCGTTGACCATGTCCTCTTCGTCTCCCGCCGTCAATCCTCAGTCACCCAGCCTCAAGACCTACTTCAAGACCCCGGAGGGAAGATACAAATTGCAGTACGAGAAGACCCACCCGGCCGCAGTTCTGCACTACTCCCATGGCAAGGCCGTCTCCCAGGTGCCTCGCCTTGGTTTCGTCTTATTTGGAAGTTTGTGAGAATCAGAATTACTGATAGCGTTTTTTCCATCTGCAGTTGTCTATCGCTTATCTCAAGGAGAAGCCAGCGAACCAGGCGTCGGCTGCGCCGTCGACCCCGAGCGCTAGCGGTGTGAGGTCAGCGGCGGCTAGGTTGCTTGGTGCGGGAAATGGAAGCCGGGCGCTCAGCTTTGTCGGTGGTAATGGGGCGAATCGGGTGGTCTCAGGGAGCAGCAAGATTGGAGGGTCTGTTGGAACCTCCGCAGGATCAAGCAGCTCACAGCTGGTAGCTAATTATGATGGAAAGGGCACTTATCTTATCTTCAACATGGCTGACACTCTTTTCATTAGCGATCTCAATTCGCAGGACAAGGTTCATCGCGTTCCTTAGATTTGCCTTCATTTATTTCACTCAACTTGTGGGGTGATATTTGAGTATTCGATGACTTATCCTGTGTCAGGATCCCATCAAGGCCATAAATTTCAGCAACTCGAATCCAGTTTGCCATGCCTTTGATTCAGAGGTGAAGGATGGGCATGATTTGCTTATCGGTTTGCACTCTGGAGATGGTCAGCTCACTACTTTCCTGTCCAATTTGAATTTAGAAGTTACTTGTTAAATTGGTGATTACTGATCATCTGCTTATTGTCCATATTCTTGTTATTCTAGTATATTCAGTGTCATTGAGGCAACAACTACAGGATCCAGGAAGGAAGCTTGTTGCAGCTCATCATTATAACAAGGATGGCGCCAATGGCAATAGGCACGTATTGCTCACTGAATCATGTTTGGAATGCTTATGATTGACCTTATGGAAACACTTTGACTATTTAATTGTTATCATTTTTATGCTCGGATTTGCATGCCTACTTTTCGGGTTGCCCATGGTGTTCTATATAGTTCTAGTTATCACTGAAACACATGAGCTACCTTTCCGTACTTACAAAGCTCTCCATGACTTAATGTTTTGCACGCTATCTCAACCTCATCTCTGTAAGAATGTGAGGTATAACCATACTTACATTGAACACATATGGATTTGTCAACACACGTTGGGAAATGACTTATACCTTGCATTTAAATAGAGTACTTCAATACGAGTACCTTGCATTTGAATAAAAGTGTTGAGCAAACAATGCTCCCAAATGGTCGTACTTGACCAGGTGATTTTGATGTGTTTAGCAAAGGGATTAACTTAGTTTTGACTTGAGTTTCTAATGTGTACATTAAGTGCTCAGGGACTTGAAATAGTGCACATAAGAGCTTGCGAAACTTGGTGCCCTGACGGTCAAATTGATTTGGGTTTGGTGACTTGAAGGTTTAACATGGAGGTCAACTCAGAAGACGAGGGGAGAAGAATGACATGTGGAGCAAGCTCATAGAGCTTCTTTGTGCATTTAAGAGATTTGAGGCGAAACACGAGGTGTACTCTGAGGTGGACTTGGAAGGCAAAGGGATAAGGATGACATGTGGAGCAAGTTTTTGGACATTGGTGCATTCGAGGTATTGAAGGCTTGATGCGAGGTGTGCAATAGTGACTTAAAGTGAGGTGGAGTCATAGGCAAGGGGAGAAGGATGGCACGTGGAGCAAGTTCACATGACTTGGTGCATTCAAGGGATCAGAGACCTTACAAGAGGTATACTTAAGAATGCGCAACGTTGATATAGTTGAATAGCTGGAGACATGAAAGTTATGAAAGATTTTGAGTGATGTGTATCTTGGGGATTCAGGGTGACATCATGGAGTGACTCAATCAATTGACTGAACTTAAGGGTTCGGTGAACAAAAAAGTTCTATTCAAGCATAGCCAATAGGAAATTAGCTTAGTTGATTGGAGGGGCAATGAATCGAACAGTTTTTTAATTCACACCTATACAATGTTTGCAAGTGTCACTTGTGCCCAAGCAATTGATAGGCATACAAAATGTGTCCATTGGTCTTATATATATAAGACTGAGTTTTTGACTTGGCAAGGGTGCTCGAAAATATTATGAGTTGTCCCATGACCAAGTGTTCAAGTGCTTAATCTCTTTAAGGGCTTGCAATCCAAGTCTACAACTTCAATCAACAAGTAATCTACTCTCCTTAAACTTGACATTTCATTTCCATTTAAGAATAGATCATCATTACAATCATTCTAAAGGTTGGAATAGTAAGAGGCATGCTCCATCGCCTCTTATAAAGGAGCCTCTTAAAATGAATTTAAGAGAGTGGCTCACTAGACAAATTAAGAAGCCATGGAATATGAGCAAAGTCTTTGAGTCACGCAAAGTAGTCGTGTTATCATTGTATTACTTATTCTTGTTATTTCCACTGTGACTAATACTTGACATGATAGTCAGACTCATACATGGGTACTCACGTGCAAATAAAAATTGATTTACATTTGTTTTATGAGAAGTTGTGTTTTAGGGTTTTGGTTGTTTACCTCCTACTGCTCTAGCTCATTGCATGCCGGTATCAGTTGATGCTACAAAAAAGACTTCCAATAAATACACACAATATAGGAAATTCTGTGATTTGCTAGCCAAATGTATGCTGAATTATTATTATTATTTTGCTTTGTCCATTACTTTTTAGATATTCTAAAAGTAGTTTAATTTACGGTGGCACATTTATCCATTGACGATTGAGTTATTTAGATGGGCAGGAAGGATGATTCACCATGATGGTTGCATAATGATTCTTAGTAACCATATTGTAGTCTTCTTCTCTGTTAAGTAAAGATAGAAAGGGAAGTTTAACTCAAACTTTTATTTAGGAAATCCTGGTTTGATAGGTTAGACTTTAGAATAAGGCAAATTTTGCAGTCTTCCAGGTTGATTGTGCAAACCTGATTAATAGTATATATACATTTTTAACTTTGACTTTAGTTATGTATGTGTTTCTTTCCATTTTTTTTAACTCTAAAGATATGCATACTGATGCTTCTATCCACATTCAATAGATAATACATGACACAAGTGACTAAAATTGATAACAAGATTTTTAAGTAGGTTAATCTTGGGATTTTTTTTTTTTTGAAGAGTTTCTTCTGCAATGATTGACATTTATCTAAAATTGTAAAAGAAACCATACTATCCACACTCCACCTTATGTGCATGCGTGTGCATGTTATATATGCAATATTGAGGTCCCAGAAGGCGATGGCACATTTGTTGTTGGTTATGCTGATGGAAATGTATATGTATATGAAAAAGTTAGTCTTTCACATATTCTTTGATTGTACTCTGAATTTTATCAAATTCTTTTTTCCACTGAAGTTCTAGTTGTAGCTGAAATTGGCACTTTTTCTCTTTAGTGCAAAGATGGGACTGTTGATTGTTCTTTTCCTGTCATTAAAGATCCAACTCAATTTATAGTTTCACATGCACGGTCAAGTAAGGTAATTTTTTTCTACAATTTTTAGATGATGTACTTTCTTTGTATTTCATTTATGTGCATCATGGTTTTGTTTTCAGCATATTTCTTTGCCATTACATTTCTTGTTTTACTGTTGTAATCAAAATCTCATTCAACAATGCAGCTGTATTACATGTGTTATTTAGCACATTCATGTGTTAGGCATCGAATAGTCTCTCACCATTTATTATACTTTGGTCATTATATGACAAAGTAATGGTTATCTTGTGATTAACATTCTCTCGATGCCATGTGTTTCACCACAATATCTGTGATTTTATCTTTAGGTTTTCTGCATTCTTATTTGTTCTATAAGAAAAAACAAATAAGTTGTTGGATATGAAGTGTTCATATTCCATTGAATGACATTGCATGGATATCTTTGGAAATTATTTAGGTGTCTACATGGTTATGAACTTTTCTAAGTGCATGCTTTGTCAAGACCCTTTCTTGGAAACTAAGAGGCTAATTAAGTAGTTTTTTCAGATGTGATTGTAATAGTTAATACTGCATAGGTTCTTATAAGTATGGATAAGAGCTTTATAAGTTAGAAATTATTCTTGATGACATAGTGCGCATTGTGCAAAATTGAGAATAACCTTAAATGTTGTGCTAGATTCTTTTATTAATCCTAATAATTTATGTAAATTATTAGTTTTTAAAATTTCACTTACAATTGCAGTTTGTTAATATTTACATAATTAATAGAATTTAAAATTAACTATCAGTCTCTGAAAATTAATTTATATTATCAATCTATTTTATTTATACTTTAGCAATAGTTTTCATACAAAATACTCTTTTAATTTTTGATAATAGGATGACATAGTTTGATTTGGTGTTTTCTTTAATTTTTACAAAACTTAAAAAATTGAACTCTCAATTATTTTATTGGAATAATTTAGAATCTGAATTTAAAATGTATACAAAAAAATTAATTCATTATGAAATGGAATATATAATTTTCTATTTATAGAATTAATTCGATTACAATATTCAAAGTTGAATATGAAATTAGTGAAGTCTATGTAGCTATCTCATGCAAGATACTCATTTTGATATTAAATGATTGAAATTCTTTTGAATTCATCTCAACATGTTTTAAAGTGTTTTGTCGGAATGACAAAGTAATGAATCCATATCATTCCAACCAGAGATCAAAACTTTAATTTAGAACAATAATTTTTTTAATATAAATTAGAAAATGAGATTCAATTGACACCATTAATGGCATCTTACTCTACAATTGTGCGTCGAGTATTGGTACGATATAGTAGTGAAATTGTATTGTCCCTACCAAAGGTCAAAACTTCAATATCCAATAATATTTAAACCTTGATCTTATAGTAGTGAAAAATGAGGTTGAAATGGGATATTGAAGTAGCTTACTGCACTCTTATCCCAGACTAACATCTATGTAATAAAGTTTGTTGTGGATTTGTCTCTTCAGCTATTAACCATAAAACATCTTAGAGCTAAACAATTATGTGATTAGAGTAACAATCCACTGTAAGTCAAGATGTTTAGTTGTTTTTGTAAAATGCTTATTTCACACATCAGACCTGTTTATTTGTTAGTTTAAGGTTAGAAAAATGATTTAAAGTTGATGAACAAATGTTTGTTCTACTTGTCTTTGCTTATTTATACTAACATCTCTCTTTTTTAGAATTCTCCATTTAATCTATCTTAAATGCTTCCACAATACATAGTAAGACATTAAAGGTGAAATTTGATGTTGAAATAAAGAACCTAACTTTAAGCCAACTAGAGATGGAGAAGAGGAGAGAGAATGACTTGAGATGCAAATGGCGAAGAATGCATGCTCTGGAACAATTATTCTTTTTAAATGCGACTATCGTTTTCCTTATGGATGTCTAATCGGTCCAACCCAAACCAAGTTGAATTAAGTTAGATCAAATTATTATTTTTTACATATTAATTGTCTAGCAAACAGACCTAACCAAATAAGTATGTAAATTGAATTGAGACCAACTGATATTCTGGTTTTTAGTTTGATTCTAGCTAAACTGAATTTGCATTTAAACATTATAATATTTTATTTTTATTATTAAATTATTAAATAAATTATGTCTTATAAAATATAATAGAATTAAATTATCATATTTTAGATTTTTTTATCTAAACTTTATAAACATTAAATTATTTGCAAACTTTATAAACATTGAATTATTTGCAATGAATATGGAAAACAAATGTAAATTTTATTATTTTTAGAAAATCAGTTTTTTGATTTGGTTTAGTTTACAACCACAATCGAATTGAACTGTACTATATGTTGGTCAATTCAGACAGAAACAAACCAACTGAATTCGTCAAAAGATGGAACCCGATCCAATTTTAATTCAATTCAGTTTGTATTTTTAGTTTGAACTGAATAATGAACAGGGGTTCCTTCCTTTTTGTATGGGTTTTGCACCTTCTCTTTTTTATCACATGCTGCTACTCTGTTTTTACAACTACACCTGAACAAAGTTTTGACTTGGGCCTATATTGGCTTCCACTTAGTCTAGGGCTTAGTTTAGGGCTTAGTCTTGAGTCTTGACTCTGTTTTAGTAGCTTGATTACTTGACTAGTCCAAGTTCCTATGAAGAACGAAGAGGAACTTAGGAGGCTTTGTGGTTTACGAGTTGTGGCACAAATGCAAGAGCTGTGAAGGGAAGTGGTGTTTATAGTTCAAGTTGTCATGGCCGTTAAAGAATATGAGGTGGTGCAATTGATAGAGGCAATATGTGACAGGACAATTTGTGTGTGGATTTATTTGAGTACCTAGCAATTCTAACACCATTAGCTAGATGATTCCTTAAGCTAGACATCATTGTACCAAATGTTTATATAAACTACATTAGTTCTCACAAAACAACACAATTAAGAGATGACAAGGATTATGACAAAGCAATATTGAATTTTGACTGAGTTTGCAAGCTTCAATTTCTTGACCTCTGATCAGCCAACAAAACAACAGAGGCAGTCTGTATAGAGATATTCCAGGAATTACTCAAGGAGAAAAGAGCATGCAGACATAATAGACATGAAGAGGAGGAAAATAAATAAGAAAACCCAAGAATCTGGAGGGACAAGGAGAGGAAAAAGATGATGATTTCTGTAATGGAGTTATAGAGGAAGGCTCGCAATTTGCGTATTTGGAGAAGAAGATGATGATTTCCTTAATAGAGGAAGGGATGATGCAAATCTGGGCTATTGAGCTGTTGCACTATGTAGAGTTGGTATGCTCCTGACTCAGGAAGCAGTTTGTGTGCTCAACATTGGCCGAGAGGTGACATTAGATGATTGGTTGTTGGTGATGTTCTAGTGGTCTACGAAGGCCATGAGTGTCAGTGCCTTCAGAAGTTGCTACCCATAGTGATAGAGCAACGACAGCAGTCTCAAAACAGTAGAAAATCAACTTGGCTGCTCGTGTCAAAAGAGACAGAGGTAGTTTGCTCACAGGAGGCAGAACAGTACATACCACATGGACATGATGAATCATCTTATGTGTGTCAGGACTGGGAACGAGCTGTGAGTCATGGGTGAGAGAGACCACACACAAGAAAGAGTGTAACAGATGGTTGACAATGATGGCAGTGGTAAGACCTCCCTGTAGGTGACCATTCTTATTAAATCTAACCCTAATAAGGAGGATTTGTTACTGTATAAAATTTGAGAAAATTGAATATTATATTCTTTCAAGAGACACATAGCACATGCATATATAAACTCCAGTCATAATCCTAACCCTAAATTACCAATGTGAACTAAACCCACTGCAGTAATAGCATAACAACTCTAACACACTAACAGAATTGATAGAAAGAGCTAGGAGGTCTTATAATTGTCTATATACGCTTTTAGGGCCACTGGGAAGGCATTATGAACAAAGTTGCTTTGATGGAAGAGGACAAAGCCATCCTCTTGCATGGTCATTGGCTTGCCATCGATGATCAGATAGTTACATTGATGCTATAGTTTGGCAAAGGCATTGTTGAAGCCTTCAGGTAAAGGTTGTGAACAAGATCAAGATTGGTGAGGTGAGGGATCTCAAAGAGGTTGGTGGATTTGTAGATTGTGAAATCCAACATTGAAAAACACATTGATTTGTCACAAAGTGGATGAAAATGAGGTGAAATATGGTGGTAGGAGAGCAAGATGATGAGGTGTATATTTTGACTTTTGTTGGGGATGCTTCAATCTCAATTGGTTTGCAACAGTTGAATCACAAAAAATTTCTGAAGGTGGACGGACACCAGTATTCTTTGAGGAGGTTGCCGACCAAGATGAGAATAGGGATGACAACAAGGTGTGGCGAGATAGCAATTTAATTTCATACGCTTTCATCTGTTCTCAGGTTGGTTAGGCATATATGGGAACAGGAGAGAGAGAGAGAGCACACCAACATAAAATATGCAAAATATAAAAAATAAATAATTAGAAATATATACTTTCTATTAGATTTTATGTGGAGCAAGGCCAATTTGTGCAGCGTATAATAACATTTCCCCATACCTGCTCATCTATGTAGTGGGGCAGTCAAGGCAACTTCATTTGGACTAGTTGATATGGGTCCCATTGAGGCAAGTTAAATTTCTTTCCTTAGATATGAAGAAAAGAAGGGGTATCGAGGGGAGATTACGTCATCACATAAATTCGCAGTCTCATAAAGGAATTAGGAAAACATACCTCAAAAATAGGAGAAAGTCCATTTCCATACCAAGTTGAGTGAATAAATTTGGAGATAAAAAAAAATCAAAAGAGGGCTCGTTATTTTCAATATCATCAAATCGATGCCCCTATTTGATTAGTCAAAATGGCATCCTATTCAACTTATATGCCCCCATATACTTTAATGAAAATATTCACATTTACTAATTTGAAGCAAAAAGCAATTTGAATTTCGTTGTAACTTCAGACATGAGAATATTCACATTTTAATTAAGCAAGATTATATTTCAATCTACATTTGAAATTCTCAAACTAATAAAATAATATAATTTTAATGAAATTGTTTATTTTTGGTAATTTGAAGCAAAATTTTTCCTAATCCACCAATGAATAATCATTTGAAAATGAACATTTACATACCTTTTTGTTGAAATTGGGACAGTTTTCCTTTAATTGGAAAAGGCGAACAATTCAATGAAACAAATGAAATAATTCATTTTCAATAAATTTGAATGAGGTGTATAATGGACATAAGTATAGGTGATGGGGTGCCCTTATGATGATTTTGCAAATAAAGGGTGTATTTTTTATTTTTTTCCCCATTAAATTTTATGCACCCTTTGCAAGTTATGATACAATAACTAGTGACTAAATAACTAATGTGGGATTAAACCTATTAATTATGGTTGACGCATTTAACTTTGAACTTTAGCACTGATACCTTATGCCTTTGTATACCCACTTTGTACCTATGTTGGATGCTGATACTTTCAGACAGATACTTTGGGTTGACATCTGATACCTTTGTTGATGACATGTAAAAGTTTCTAGAAACAATGTTTCTCATGCATTCAAATCTATACACTTACTGAAGTTGTAATGCCTTGCCATACACTCAAATCTATACACATACTTAAGTAGTAATGCCTTGCCATACACTCAAATCTATACACATGTTGGATACTCATTTGTGACTTCGGTAATATGGTCTGATACGGTGCTCAAACTGTAATGCTTTTTGCAACATGATTTTCTTTTTATAGTTTGAAGATTTTATTCAGCACGTTTTGATTGGTATTCCTTGATAGCCAAGAATTGCCAATGATGTTTTTGGCAATCATTTGTCCTTCAAATGCAATGTTAATATCAGTTATTCTTCTTGCAGAGCAATCCTGTTGCTAGATGGCGAATTTGTCAGAGTTCAATTAATAATTTGTCTTTTTCATCTGATGGAACATGTTTAGCTACTGTTAGTAGAGATGGTATGCATTTAATTATCCTTTCTGAATTCCTTTTAAGTGTTTATTATAAATTTCATATTTAACACTCTCAGATTAACCTAAAACATTCTAATTTTGCAGGTTATTTAAGGGTTTTTGATTTTGCAAAAGAGCAATTGAAATTTGGTGGGAAGAGCTATTATGGTGCCTTGTTATGTTGTGCTTGGAGGTATCTATGATGTGTCGATGCAATTGATTTATATTTTGTCAAAATTTCTCTGCAATCTTTTTAGCCATATATATAGTGCATATTAGGTGCTATGCAAATTTCATATGACTTCCTCTCCCATTAAAACCAGTGATTTTAACAAATGTGTTGATCAAACTACTTGTGTAGCTTATATAACATCTAAACCTCTGGTCTTCTTCCTGCCTATTTTCTCCATCTGCAGCACTATTTTGTTTGATGGTCTTGTGCCAACTATCTAGCCTGTCACCTCAGTAGATTTAGTTGTGATTTGGTCTGTCACTCTTTGAGATTGTTTAAGCTTTCTGTAGTGGTCTTACTGTATATGTTGCATCTCCCTCTTCCTGGAAGTGGTTTCATTATGAAGAAAATATGAGATTGACTGCTATTTACTATTTTAGTTTGGATGGTAAATATATTTTGACTGGCGGAGAAGATGATCTGGTGCAAGTGTGGAGCACCGAGGATAGAAAGATAGTAGCCTGGGGCGAGGGCCATAATTCATGGGTAAGTCTGATAAAGTTAGATACCCTATTATTATCTGAATTATAATAGATGATTACCAGGTTAGTGGAGTTGCTTTTGATTCGTATTGGTCCGCACCAAATTCAGAAGGAAATGGTGAAAATGTTGTGTATCGTTTTGGCTCTGTTGGTCAGGTAAGTATGGGTTCGGAATAACAACTAAACAAATTAATTCAAAGTTGCAGACTT
>JBBPFP011173970.1:0-11258 GCA_037974795.1 Kaempferia galanga | reverse complement strand
GGATTGACCAACTCCTCTAACCGGCCCATGAGGGACCTACAGCTTCTTCTTTATCTTTCTGCACTTCGAAGATTTGTGACTGACTCGGCCATAGTTGAAGCACTTCCCAAAGAATTTTTTTTTGTGTATGCCTCCTCTATGCCCCATCTTGGAAGCATTGGGGTTCTTCAGTTTTGAGTTTTAACTAAGCTTGACCACATTAGCTTTCACAGTAGATTGAGAGAATAGTTTTCTCTCTTAACTCTTATTTTCTTTTTTAATTAGATTTCTAACAATAAGTTCTTCCACATTTATCTCTTTCTGATTATGCTTTAGATAGTTATTGATGTCATTTAAATCGAGAGGTAGCTTTTTAATGATTGTTGCCACCTGGAAGGTTTTATTTAGAACTATAACTTCCGAGTAGATCTCGTACAGGATCATTGATCACTTGAAGCTCTTAGACTTAGTTGATCACTATTTCAAAGTCAACCATCTTGTAGTCTAGGAATCAACCCATAACGAATTTCTTGGTCCTTACATTCTCGCTCTTGTACTTCTTATTCAAGGACTCCCACAACTCCTTAGTCATTCTCATCATGTTATACATAATGCACAACAAGTCGGCAAGGCTGTTGAGGATGTAGTTTCGACATAGGTTCTCATTATGAGTCCATACCTCTACTGCACTGATGGTCTAAACATCATCATCCTCAACATTCTTGGGAGGATCCTCAATAAAGAACTAAGCCAGAAGAGCATCTTTTGCTACCACCTCTTGATGTGTTCAACCCAGTTAACTTTCAAACAATTTCTTTTCTGGTTGTGCTTTGAAGTTATGATGGATGTCCGTTTCACATGATACAACGGTAGAATCATGAAAACAACCAAGCACTGATTGTTCATGGTGAATTGATAAAGTACCTGATTGCTATCACGGGCAAACCACTGAGCGGAAATGCACGAGGGAGAAAAGATTTGGGTGAACGAAGGTGGAGGAAAACCTTTGCTATTAGCTCTATCTTTTGCTCTCGGTCACAATCTCCTTGTATAGAAGTTTAGACCCTTGCAGTATTTAATGGTCAAATTAAAGGCATTTACTACCCATTAACTCATCTAACTCAAACGCCTGGAGGTTACATATTCTTCATTAATCATCAATTAATTAATGCATCTGTTACATTTAAACAACAAGTAGAAATATTCAAGTGGCAAAACATTGGTTCATTCGCTTGGGCAAATTTTGTCCCGACTGGTCAGACATTAGATGCACGTAGATCATGCTCACATACGAGTCAACTTGGTTTAGTACAATCTGAGCCGTGAATTTGCATTCCTTGCACACCTACGTATGAGAGAGTCTCTCTCCATGCATTTGTTCACATCATCAATGAATGTGCAACAATATAAACAAACCATGGTGCTTTAAAATTTTTAATGTATGACTAAACCCACAGACAAAGGAGATTCCTTCTTCCTTTCCACCTCCTTTTCCATTCACATTTCTAACCGAAGAAGGGTTTGGTAGAGGTGTTGTGTGATGTTAGGCAGGGAGCGAGGTTTGTGATATTAAGCATATAAACTTTAATCAATTTTTTCTCCCCCATCTGTTAGAGCAAACCGGTAATATTATGGTTCAGTATGATCATCAGTTCTATAATAAAATATCATAGATAAATCACAAAGAATATTTTACCTTAGTACGTCGACCTATGCATGAGATATTTTTTCTCTCAATGGTTAGAGTAAAGGTATCCTATGATAAAATATAAATAGATAAATTATAAAAATAGTTTATCTTAACACAACTAACATTTATATAGAAAAGGTCAAACATCTCAGATAACCATAAAGATACCAACTCCTAAATATGAATATAAGTGGTTCAAACATGGAAGTATGAAAATCCCTACGAGTAACACCCGCAGTGGGCGCTCCGATCTATTCCAATATGCCTTGCAATGTCCACTCTACAATTCGACCTGTCGAGCGACAACAAGCGAATGACCCCATTCATAACGCCGTTGTCAGACTCAGTCGCCGCTCACGTTGCCATCGGGCACACCGAGAATATTCTATCCCAGCTCAACTGCCCGCGTTTGTTCTCGAACCTTCCGAGCCCCACTTCCTAGCCTGCCCGAGATGGCCGCCACGGCGATCCTCAGCCACGTGTAAGCACGCTGGCCGCTATCGTCTCCGCGCGCCGTGGGCTCGTCGAATTCCAGAAGCTTCCTCCGCATTCGTGGCCAGGAACGCTCCACCGTATCGAGCGGCCTTGCAGGCGCCATGTGTCATGGCTCACTCGATCCCGTCCGACGTGGCTCTCCCGTGATGCATGAATTGATGCGGAGAATTAGGGTTCTGCAAGTTGCCCCTTGTCACTTTCTCTATTCTAGTCTTTGGTAGAAGTTGCGCCGAATCGAGCTCTCTTTTGCTAGCGGAGCTTGAGGTCGACATCAGGAGATCGAGAGGTGAAAAGGAAGTCGAGAAAAGGGAGGAGAGGAGAGGAGATTTAGTGGCGTGAATTTGTTGGACTTAGGCAGAGGGAGATGAATGGAGGTGAGAAGGGAGGAGGAGGAGGAGGAGGAGGGGGAGGTGAGGAAATGGAGGAAGACGGGAGGGAGGCGATGGTGGTGGAGGTGGCGGAGGAGGAGAAAAGGAGGGAGAAAACGGTGCTGATGTGGGGTTATCTCCCAGGGGTGTCGCCTCAGAGGTCGCCTCTGCTTCACCCGGTTCCAGTCCGAATGCCGGATTTACAAGCCAAAGATCGCTGGAGAGACGTCAGCGGCGGTGGATGTGGTTTCGCCATGGCCATCTCAGGTGTTTACACTTTTTTTTTTTTACTTGTGTTTGCCTTTTCGCAACTTTCAGTGCCCTTTTCCCTCTCTTACTAACAAATGGACGGTTTCATTACAAGTTCTTGTTCGTCGATTTCTTTTCTTTGATTTGATCATTTTTCCCCGTTGGATTCCTTCTTCAATCTAGTACAATGTTTTTGCAACGTTTTCTGGTCGGTCTTTTGTGTGTGTGCCTCTCTCTTTTGGTTTTGTTTAATGTTTTCTCATGAAAAAAAAAGAAGAGTATTTGGCGGTTGTTTTGTCTACAACCTTACAAATAGGATATTTTTTGTGTGGTTCATAGTGGATCTAGTTTCTGGTGGCTGGAAGTCAGACTTTAAAATACTAAGCGTAATTGAACTGTCATTGGATGACATTTTTTCAAGCAAAATGAAGGACACCAATTAAATGGTGGTATGTGTTTGGCTAAACATGCTCGTGCATTTTCATTAATGAAGTTATCAGTTCTTGTGAACCTTGATCGATTCTGTTTCCTCGATTATTCATAGACATTTTGGTTCTAGGCAGATCCTATAAATACTTATAATTTTCGAGGTAATATTCCTTAAGTACGTTTTTTTAGATGCCATTTTTAGAGTTTAATGTTAACTACAATGTTTTTTATTTTCTCGCATCAGAGATGGGCAAACTTTTTACATGGGGATCAACTGATGATATGGGGCAAAGTTATGTTACATCAGGGAAGCATGAGGTAGTTGATGATTTTTTTTTTTTTAAAAAATTATTTTTGAGTGCTTTGAACCACCGTCATATTATTTTTTTCTGAATATTTATTTGTTGTAATTTGGATCTTTTGGATTGATGAACCTCACATTTGATTTCATTAGGAAACTCCTGAAGTATTTGACCTCCCAACTGAGGTCCCCATAGTCAAGGCGGCTGCAGGGTGGGCTCATTGTGTGGCAGTCACAGGTGCTATGATCACTTGGAAGTTTATGAATCATAATGCATCTTAATGCCTATAGTAGACAGAAATAGACGCTGGACCATCTTTGTAAATAATTACTGATATATCTATTGCCTTGAATATACATGCTTGACGCCTAATCTAACAAATGTACCTACTATTGAGCTTTTTGGAAACTCAAATTTTACCTTCCTAGGCCAGCTCAAGGAGACGTTTATACTTGGGGATGGAAAGAGTGTGTGCCAACTGGGAGGATAACGAGAGACCAGCCCTCTGGAGGGACCTCAGAAAAAGAGGAAAGGCATGGTGGATTCCTGAGTGATCAAGGTGATAATTTTGACACCATGCCTATAATGATTCTGACACACAATCATCCTTTTTAATTTAGCATTCTTCAAAAATGTGTTTCGGTTTCTCGTAACAGTAAGCCCTAGGTCCCAGGGTTCAAGGACTACTGGATCTGGTTTTGATAGTAGGGTTGGTGATGAGAATACAAAGAGAAGAAGAATATCTTCAGTTAAAGTGGGACCAGAAAGCTCATCATCAGGTGATGAAGCTCTTTCAGCACCTCCATGTCTTGTAACTCTAAATGTGGGATTACGTATCTCGATAGTTGCTGCTGGTGGACGGCATACCCTAGCATTATCAGGTACCTCCATTTGCTTCCTTGATATTCCATCAAGTTAGCACTTTTTCTATGTAACGAATTACCTGCTTGTTTCATTGCTTTTATTATGTCGTAGTATGCTTCTAGATTATAGGAGTAACTAATGCTAATGCATTACACCTTCGAAGTTCAGATGCAGGTCAAGTGTGGGGATGGGGTTATGGTGGAGAAGGGCAACTTGGTTTGGGTACTCGTATACGAAATGTGTCATCTCCTCATCCTGTACCTTGCTTAGAGTCAGCTTCTTTCAGTAAAGAACGATCATCCTCTGCTACAAAGGGGAAACAAGATGGGCAATCTTATAAACTCATAGGGAGTTCTGTGAAGACCATTGCTTGTGGTGGTCGACACAGTGCTGCAGTTACAGGTTTGTAGCTACCCCTATTCCTTTTCTGTGACAATTTTTTGTTCTCAATGCCATTTTTTTTTACTTTTCAATTGTTACCTTTAAGATTAGTTAAATTAATATCTATCTACAAGAAATTATTTGATTTTTAAAAATAGTCAATATAGAAATGTGTTTTCCTATTATAATACAATTTAATGTTCTTATTAATAACTAGTTGTCTGGGTATGAATTGTAATGTATGGATCTTTAAGGAATCTTACTTTAGCAAATAATGCTCTAGTATTTACCTCTAGTATGCTCTGCTTCATCATAGTTTTAACTATTTACGTTTCATAACAAACTTGTATTATGCACTTGCAGACACAGGAGTGCTACTTACTTTTGGCTGGGGGCTTTATGGCCAGGTCAGAAGCAATTAATTTTAAAATAATTCAATCCAATTTTGATCAAATTTTTCTGCTTGCTCGCAAATATTTCTAGGAACTTTGTGAAAGACCCACTATATGTGATAGAGAATATTGTGAAGCTGCAGGTTTGATTATTCAATATGCTTATTTGTAATTGAACTATTTATTATAGCATCTTTGCAGTAAGTTGTAGTTCATATAGAAATTTCTAAATCTATTAAAAATTTTTTGCTTTGTCACTTGCATATTTTCAGTTGCTGTTGTCCTGAATTATTCGATGATTGCATTGTAATCCGAGTTAAATGAAAATGTTGTTGGAGTGTGGGAAATAAGTACCATCATCTGACTTTGTATATTGTATGAGGATAGTATAATTATATTCTTGAAGGACTGTCCCGGTAATTTATCTGTTATTTCACATAAACTTGAAATCCAGGTTTGGAATAATATTCTCTTCTCATTTTATGTGTCTGTGAGACATCCGAGCAAAGAGAAAATGAAGAAGTAACCATGTGTTATCTTTGCTCTTGGGTTTTGCTAAAGGTTTAAGGAGTGTTTGGATATATCATAATACCAAAAATGAATATTGTAGATGATAAAGAAACCAGATATTGCTCTAAATTTGTTTCCACCGTCCATTTCATTTGTCAGAGTATGCACATTATATAATGGGATTTTGTGAGCTAAAGTTAGAGAGCCCTAAACAGATAGACCAATTTTATCGGTTATGATACTTTCCTGTGGTCATTAATAAATATCAAAATTGGCTTTAGGTTTGGAATGCCTATCAGAAAATTTTGAAGGGATGTACGACTGCAATCCACATCAACACTATTTTAATTCTTTTCTTGTTCTAAGGCGTATCTACTTAATCCTCAAACTTCAATCAATCTTAGTGTGGGAGTTAATTATACGGTTCATTTTTCTGATATAACACCAACTGTTATATACTTACAGTTTGCTGTGATTGGTGCATGTGAATGCAATCATGTTGAAATACGCAATCAGATATTAGGAAGATAGCATAGGTTTTGTCTTATCTGTCAGGAACTTAAACATTCATAGCATACATTTTTGCAACACAATAATCAATACTTTGCAGCTGATATGAATGGGTGATTGAACTTTGTGGCATATACATAAATAGTTCCATTTGAGATGTGTCAAAATGCTAATGAAAGTTCAAAATTCTTATTGTTGAATGAAGTTCATGGTTTAGTTACCATAAGTAATGTTGTGGCTTTCATTCATTGCCATAGGAGTTTAAATACTCCTGCATTTATCCATCTAGAATATTTTCATCATGTTTTGAATATATTTTTCCTGAGAGAAAGATTTCTTCTTTGCGTTGCTTGACTTGTATGTTGAGGAATATTTCATCAATTTGAGATGATCAGTCATCTCGAATTTCCTTTGCTTGAACTCTTGAACAGCTAACATGTTTGTTCCTATCTAAATAAGATCATTGACATCGTGGCAAACAACAAGAAAGTGACATCAAACAGTTACACATAAAGAGATTATTCACTTGGACATATTGGAAACTCATATGCGCTAAAATATTGGTCAATCTTGTTATTCCATGCATGTGGAGCTTGCCTTAAGCCATATATTGCTTTATGAGGCTTTTAAACTTCCTATCCTTGAGGTTGTTCAACATATACCTCTTATTTGATTCTTTTATTTTAAAAGGAAGATTTAGCATCCAATTGAAACACTGAGAATTCAAGTTGAGCAGCTAGAGCAAAATAATGTGAAGTCTCTGGCATTTGCAAGAAAAATAGTGGACTCAAGAAGAATATAGAAGAGAAACTTTCATTGCATGACAATTTTTCTTGCTCAAGATTATATGCCATGAGACCTACTTCCATTGCATGACAATTTTTCTTGCTCAAGATTATATCATGACACCTATTTATACACAACAATGGAGATTTCTAGAACACTTAATAAATGACCTAGAAAGATATTCAAGTGATTGGGATCTCCAATGTAGAGCAAACAAACATGCACCTAAAGATTATAGATTAATCTTTATCATTCATAATGCATCTTTTATTTCCCAAAAATACATTATAATTTCTTTGTTTTTTTTTTCTTATTCACGATCTCATATTAAGTTTGTGAAGCATCTAGTCTCATCTATAGGGCATGTTCAGCGAGTGGGCAATACTACCTTTTTTTATTTTCTGATAAGCCAGTAAAACAACTAATAAATGGTTGGTTTGGAATGTGATCACTTTGTTATTCATGCATGTTGTCCTTTAATCAATCTGGATATATATTTTTTGCTTTAAATTTCTGGCTTTTATACTCTCTCTCACTTCTAACACTCTCTAGAATAATAACACAAATATGTTTCTGCAAAATATATTACAAAGGGAAATATATTTTACTATTGAAGATGATGCCCATTTTAACATGGGAGACTGTCTTGTTTTTATGTTTTTATCTGAACTGCTAACTGCATCTTTTATTTCATTTCTTCACTTTATTGAATCTTCTTTTTTCAGTGCGGACAAGGGAGTACAGATGATGAGCTGAGTCCAACATGTGTGTCATCTCTTTTGGGTGTCAAGATCCAAGGAGTTGCTGCTGGCCTGTGGCATACGATCTGCACATCTATTGATGGTGCTGTATATTCCTTTGGAGGAAATCAGTTTGGGCAGCTAGGAACTGGCTCCGATCAAGCCGAGGTTATAATTTTGAATTTTCATTGCCACGCCATCATAAATTCTTGTGCATCCTTTGCGAAATGGTGTGATGCAATTTTGTGATCAATGAAAAACATGATATGTTTAGGAAGCAGAAAGACAAATATAATAAACAACAAAGCAATCAGAATGAATAGCTTATTTTGTATCCATTTTCTTTTACAGCAACCTTATCCGTAGTATCTCCCCGGATGGAGGCTTACTTGTAATCATTTGAATTATAACCTAATACCAAGCATGTTTGCTTCAAGACCTTGAACACTCCCGCGACTTTCTGTCGAAAGTTTACCTGCATGCTACTTCATGTTTCAATCATAGGAATTAATCTGTTGGTGTATCAAGATAATTTTGCAGGGATCCAACTTCCAGTGACTTGGGCATTTATCCCTCTGACATATTTGTGGTTGCAGACTCTTCCCAAGCTATTGGATCATCCGTGCCTAGCAAACAAGAATGCTGAAGTAGTCTCTTGTGGAGCACGCCATAGTGCCATGATGACAGGTAAATATTCTGAATTCATCTGATCACGCGAGTTCAGATTTAGTTGTTCAAACTCGACTCCAGAGCTGGTGTATTTTCGCTATTTAGTGATGTGCCTGGTTATCTGTTGTCCATATGATCTGTGTAGACTTAGGACCTATATTTGCGGTATTCTCAACATGTTTTAGTAGAACTTCTTTGAGAAGTTTCACCCATTTCATAAACAAAATAATTACATGTACTTAGATGATCTTTTTCCGATCACGAAATGACAAACTATATATTTATGTGTTGCAGAGGATGGTCAGGTCTTTTGCTGGGGATGGAATAAATATGGCCAGGTAATTTCATCTTTTATACAAAAATTCTGATCGTATTTTTCATTACAACTAAGATTTTTTTTTTTCCTTTGCTCAGCTTGGTTTAGGAGATGCGATTGACAGAAACACCCCCGCATTGGTTCCGCTTGAAAATCACAGGCCGAAAAACGTTGCGTGTGGTTGGTGGCATACCTTGGCCCTTGCAGAATCTCCAACATGAGGCTCATTACGAAGATGTGGATTTCTAGGTGGCAATTTTGTTAGAATCAGTAGGATTTCAACTATATGCATATGTACATAGCAGTCAGAATAGGCATGTTTGTGCATGTAACCATTCTTTGTATGGTCCCGGCAGCCACAATGTCACCCATGTACATTATTAACACAATTTACTGCTTTATGTCATCCTGGCCTCCAAGACATGAAAATAATGTGACGTTTATGAAGGGCCTTCAAGACTTGCATATGTTTTTCTGGTTCCTTAGCAGCGTGCATAAATAATGTGTCCAAGTCTATGTATGTCTTAGGATTGAGCCCGCTGAGGGCCATCTGTAGTTATTTTTTTAAAGTAAAAAGTGATTGTGTGCATCTCACATAGTCGACGGCTTGAAATTGTCTATTCGATAGCTTCTAGGGGATTGAGTTATAATTTATGATTTATATATGGTTTATGTACCGTACACCCTGATTTAAAATTATTATTATATTTTAAAATTTATAAATTAACTAATAAAATTTTATTAATTAATTAATAATTAATAAATTATTATTATTTAACCTTTTACACTTCTGATAAAAAACTATAGATTAATTATTAAATAATTAACTAACAATTGATTTTATATAGTCATCAAGATTCAAATCTTTACTATATCATTACTTTTAAGTGAATTTTCCTCAATAAAAATATACCATCTATATTAAAATTAAAAAAAATAAATAAATAAAAACACCTTTTATATATTTAAAAAAATTCAACTGAACCAGCTGTTCCAGTTAAATTTGCCCTTTAATCGGAACGGTTCAGGGCAAATTTAATTGGAATGTTAACGGTCAACGGTTAATTGACCCGTTGAACTAGTTACAGGTTCGGTTCAGGCCTGACCCGTTGACCTAGTTATGGGTTTGAACTGGGTTTGATTTGGATTCGTTTGTGGGCAGATCTAATTTTACGTTTCTTTTATGTTTAAGAGGTAAGGGAGATTTTTTTTTCAGAAGACAAGCTAATGAAATTGACCCTTTAGTTTATTATAACAAAGTTAACTATCAGAGTTAATTAATAGATAGCTGAATATTTTGTAGATTAATACAAACGCACTTGGAATTAAACACACAGTCCTAACACAAAAGTTAGGTGGAAAGATCATTTGTTTTCTTAATTTTATGGTGTAAATGATCTAATAAATATTGGTAATAGGTGATTTACTCAGTACCCATTTTTAAGTTCACATAAAAAAAAAAATCATAAATGGCGTTATACTTGGGACAGCTAAATAACGTGTAAAAAGGAACAAGCACACACTACTAATTAGGGTTTAACCCTGAGCTATCATGGCGGTAAATAATCTAATAAATACTTTTGTGGGGGTCGAGACTAATCTAATAAATACGTAAAAGTGAAAGAATTATTCTTCCATTCTTTATTTCACTGGCGCCACCAGTCGAGCACTTTCAGTGCAGTGCAATGGACCAAGAGCTCTGCCTTCCATCCTCGCACTTCCTCTGCCGGCCGCCACCTCTTTTTACTTCCCGGCGAGGAACCCTGCGATCACTTCCTGCGGCAGGAGGATAAGCATCGCTTGGCGGCGCTCTCGTAGCGCGTGACTCACCACCTTCTTCTGAACGAGGACGGGGGCTGACAAGTAGATGTCGGTGAGAACGAAAGTAAGAATTTAGAAGCTCGTTGGTGATTACTCGCGGATTTGGTTCTTGATTCAGGAGTTCATTTTTCTGCCCCTCGTTCGACACTTCGACGGCGATGATTTGCTAGGGTTAGCTTGGGTGCGGGATTACTGGTTCGGCAAAGAAGCCTGCTTTGGCGTTCTACGCGCCTCCACCGGAGAAGAACAACGCTCGATACTATACTTCCGATCCTACTCTGGCGCGTCAGCAACTGCAAGCGGCTCATGCCAGTCGTAGTTCGTAGTCCCTCTCTGCTTGGTCTTGCTGTTCCTCTCCGCGATTTGTTCGCTCTTTTGCCAGTTTCAGGACCTTAAGCGACGCCAAGCGATGAAGCAGAATTCGAGGGAAAGGCAAAGCCGGAGCGGTCTGCGGTCGTCCCTTGGATCTGCCGCCTTTAGCGTGGCCGCCTCTGCAAAAGCGTCCATCGCCACTGCCGCAGCATAACGGGGGCATGCCCATCGGCACCGGCGTTTTCCTCCCCGAACCACCGACACCAAGGGAAAAGTCCGATAAACGCACAACACCACAAGAATATCCTCCCCTTTCCGTTCGCAAAACATTCTCCCGTCTCTTACAACTGTGTGAAACATAAGTAATTGAATTCAATTGTGAACATAAGTAATAGCATTCAATTCATCATTGAATTTCATTGAAAATTAAATTTAATTCTTTAAT
>JBBPFP011173864.1:0-11258 GCA_037974795.1 Kaempferia galanga | reverse complement strand
ATATATCTTCAAAGCAAAAACTTAGACCTTCAGAGCCAAAGTATAGACCTCAAGAGCTAGAACACAGACCTTCAGAGTTGGAAATCAGACTTCCAGAAGTATTCCCGAACGCGCGAGCGATTCGGCCAGTCTAGACTACGGAACAGCTTGGGAGCTCGACTCAGCCAATCAGACATCCAAGCTCTGCTTTACTGCTCGGGGTAATATGCTCTCAACTATGTCAAATTACAGACTATCGTGTAAGAAATGTAACGCATATCTCTGACACCTGTCTGAGAAAGCAACGTACCAGATGTAACCATGTGTTTGAGCCTACGTGGCAACCTACCATTGGTTGGTGTCACACATGGCAATCCGTCATTGGTTGAGACACCTTATCGATGATGAAAGCTCGCTATAAATAGGGGTCCTCGGTACTCACGACATGTAAGTTATTCAAAGATTTTCAACTATTGTCCAGTATTGTTCCGTTTAATACTCCGTTCAATTCTTTGTTCGGTTGGACACTTTACTGACTTAAGCGTCGGAGTACCAAACAAAAGGATCCCACCCCTTATTTAGATCTAACATTCTGTGGATTTGTGCGATTGATTTTAAGAGTTAGACGGACTAGCTCGTCACTTTTCAAGAGCCGCCCAATCCTCCATTCCAACTCAACCCTCCAACGTCACTCCAGCGTAGCTGTGTTCCCAGCTGTCCATTCTTCCGAGCACGAAGCAGGATCACTAATCAATTCAATTTTATTTTGGGGATCTCATAGTTTATCTATATTATATAAAAGTAAATTATAAAATCAATTTATAATGGATCGACAAGTTGACTACAGAATGTAAGAGAATTTTAATTTTAGGAGATGTGCACGCCAAAAATTGGTAATAACCTGTCGTAAAAGGACATCCGTACTCCACTTCAGTTGCTTAATTAGAAATTTCTTCATTTCTTTCCTGTCATATTTACGTTTCTTTTAGATCTTTATCCTCCCTGCTATTTCTAATCCTCAAATATATCAAAATATTTTTAGAGCCTACTATTACAATTTAATGTTGCCTTTGTCATATGCAAGCACCTATTGAAATACTTTAAGGCACTGCTTAATATTTTCTCTTATATCATCAAGCAATTGTGATTTAAAATGCCATAGATCTAACTTTTCTGGCCCCTCTTTCATACGCCACCCTTTCAATTTTCAATATAGTTAATTTTTGTTTTGTCACGCCTAATTGTTTTAGATACTAGTATTAATTTTTTCACAAATGTCATATGTTCATTAGGGATCTTTCTAGATTAATTTCTAAAACGTATTCCTTCCCAACAATCCAAAACTCTTAGGGTGCGCTTAATTTTCGAAAGGAAATGAAAATGAGAATAAAAATAATAGAAATGGATAATGAGAATAAAGAAACATTCTCATATTTAAGGGATTAAATCGTTGGAACCCATCATCAATTCCTCAAAACAAGTATTAATTTTCTATTTCTTTTCCATTCTCCATTCTATTCAACCAAACACCCTTTATTTCATAAGTATGAATACTTCCTTCAGTACATGGAAAATACAATACCTCAAGATCCACTCTATTTTTCTCTCTTTGGTTCTTTCACTTTCATTTTGATCTTTTTTTTTTTTAATCTTTTAGTAATATAACTTGAGTTGATTAGAAAGAGCAAGTTGATTAATGATAATGTACCAAATTTCTTCCTTTCATGATTCTTTTTTGTTCTTTAATTTATTTGATTGATGATAATAGTTGCAACATATAGCTCGTTGATTGAATTATTATAGGAAAGGTGTTAAGCAGATTAGACGAGCTGAACTGAGCTGAGATGATTCAACAGACACAGTCCATCAAATGGATTAAATAAATAATTGAAATATTTATATCATTAATATTATAACCAAACAAATAAATTCACCATTCTAGTGACATTCGAGTCATCCACTAGAACGTCTACGTGAAGGAAAACGCTTGATTCTGGCCGATTCATTCTTTTTCCAAGTTGTCATGGCTACTAAAAAACTAAGAAAATTACACTGTTCTTGATAGCCTGCAAATCACCCACCCAAATACAGAACAGCTCTCTGCTCAATCAAATATCAGAGGAGCACATAGCAAAATAATAAAGGTAAAACAAGGATATCGAAATACCACAAATTAGACAGATCTGTTCTCTAAACAAATTTATCTTGTAGTGTTTTCTAAACAAGTTATCAGTAGTTCAAGATTCATTACCCAACATCCAAGGAGATGCATCCAATATATAACACTAAAAGCCAAAAGATTTTGCGTGAGTTGGTTGTAACCTGAGCCTTGGTGGGAAGTCTTCAAATTCCATAGTGCCCCTCAGGTAAAATAGCTAATTCTTAAATCTAGGCACTAGTATCCGGCTCAACATTGTAAGGAGCATGGCTTCCGTTATTAGTATAATTAGCTGGACCACCAGATCGACCCCCTCTCCCCTTAGCACTATAATAGTTTCTAGAGTAGTAGTTAGAGTCATAGTACTGACTCCAGCCATTCTGGTAGCTGTCATTCCCACCTCGGCCACCACGATAACCTCTCCTGCCTCCAGGACCACCTATACCACCACGAATTCCACCTCGATTATTGTGGTAAGGCCTACGCGAATGATATTGGTGTTCTTTCTGCTCCACATCCCTAGGATGTAGGTTTTCTGAAACTACTTCTGGTTTTTCTTGCTCTTGGTTGGAGACAGCAACTGCTGGAAAGCTGACAGTGTCTATTTCATCCTGCAAGTGGAACAAAAAGAAAGAAACACGTAGAAAATTGAAGATCAATTTTAGTTGGGACAAAAAAGGATTGAGTTGTTGAGTTGTAGTGGTTACAATGATTAGTTGTTCATCAGTAAGGCTAAGTTCATGATCAGGGTAAACTTCATTTTGTTGAAATTCTTGCTGGTCATCCTCCTGCAGTAAAACAAACATCAGATGTCACTGTGTTCCACAAATATTTTTAAACAAACAAAATTCTCATTTCAGGAAAAAAAGGAAAATTTTGACGCTAATAGTAAAAGTTAAAACAAATGTATTATCAGGAATACAAGGCACTAAGAATAAATATCAATAAGGATTTAAGAGTAATTGTAGATTACAATTGTTTCATATAGTTTCTTTATCTAATGTTGTGGCTATATAATGGCATAATAAAGGCTTATTTTGAACAAGAGCCAGTCTAATATGATAAAGGAGATCCCTTCTAGTTTGTCCTATTCTCCAATTCTCCCACCAGTCTCTTCCATCTCTTTCTATTTTTAATCCTTCAATTGGTATCATAGAATTGATCCAATACTTCTGTCTCACCTTCTTCCTCCTCCTCTTATCCTTTCCGGATACCCCTTTTGTTTCATCTTCTCTAAAACACTAACTTCTCTTCTATATTCTCCCTGCCCGTCTTCTCTTTTTCCAAGTCCTCATTCTACATTAATGATTTTCCCCTACATCAACAGCCATCTGTCTAAGCTATTCACACACTCTTGGGTATAACACAGACAAAGCTGACAGCCGATTGTCATTTGGCCTTCTCATCCTCAACATTGCTCATTCCCAACTTTAGCCACTTAAAGGCTCAAACCTGACTTAAACCCTGAATCGGATATGCTTCTCAAAATCCAATCTATTTTAGTTATTTCTTGAGGTGTAGCATGCACACAAAATGGAAACGGCACTTTGTTGAATGTTGGGTGCATAGCAGAATAGTCATAACGTATACAGATTATAGAATCAATATTTAGGTATACCAATATAATAGTGTTACAAATTAACTACTTGTAAATACTGAAAAAATGTTTGGCATTCGATCAACTAAACTAATATGTTCTATAGAAAGCACACACATACACACACCAAATAGTGTATATTTTTTCTAAGGCCTAATTACTTGGATGAAGATATGGAAGAGATAAGGGTCAGCCTCACAAAATTGCATATGTAACTCCATCATTTATGCATATTTTTGTCACTTTCCCTTGTCTCCTTCATATATTCCATCATAGTAATCAGCCCTAAGAGAATAAAGAACAAACAATGTTTTGATAGCAAACTATAGGAAGAAGAGTCATTGTGTGGAAAAAAACACGATATATGAAGGATAAATCTACATGCCTTAGTCCTGCATATAGAAAGTTTCTTCAACTTAAAACCAAAAGCCACTAGATAAAGAGGAATAAATGTGTAGTACCAAAGCATACCCCTTAAAAAGGTAAACTTAAAAGAACTACAGAACATCAAGTAGTTCTATTTTCTTTTGTCAATTTGATCAATTAGAAGTCTGTAAAAAAATTGACACCTTTCTAGTGAATGGTTGACAATGGAAGGTGCATGTGCAAATTTTACATCTAAATTTTCAAGGGTATAGAAGAGCTCTACAGTAGCTACTCCAAGTACAAAAAGCATAAAAGTCATGTCACATGTCTAAGTTAGCAACACTAGTAAGAGGAAGAATGATAAATTCAGGAAACACCTAAGAAAACATCAAATGGCAGCAGAAGACACTCTTTTATAACACTTAAAAATAAAATTTTATTTCATTTTACTTTTCAATATATTCAAATTTGGCTTCACTTTATTCAATGTTTAGTGTTACAAGGTTGAATCTAAGGCTTGATTTTCCTGAAGGATAAATTGCAGACAGAATAGGAGCAAGATATAAGTCAACAGATAGATCATCCTTCAGTTGTTTCAATTTATGGAAAGATAAGTATTTGAATGAATAAATTTGAGCATCTATCCTATGTAACTCATCCACCACCACATCGAAAACTAATGGAAACTTGGTGAACATTAAAAAAACATCCATTGTCTCTCTCTATATGCGTTAAATAGATTAACTCAAAGAAAAATTCATTTTTAATCCTTCCCCTTCATTCTTCTATCTTTCATATATACCCTTGTTTTTCATCTTTTTTTTAGGAAGGAAACAATAAAGGGCCTACAAGCAACCCATTTGTTGTTACAAAAAATAGCACAGAATAAAACTAAGATATTTTAACATGAAAAAGGAATTATTAGATTGCTTAAATAATATTAGCAGTCCTGGAGTCTCTGTTGCAGGCAGCGGAAGAAATATGGTAATAGTATTAGATATAAGGGATTGTGAATTTCATGATTTCAAGCACTGATACGTAGTGCCCAGCAATGTTAAAATATATCATTCAAATTGTTGACCACTATATGGGAAAATTTCATTGTGTCGCCATAGTGACACAAGTTCAGTGATACCAACTAATACAGGCCCATCTCAACCAATCTCGTTCGGCTCCATCCCATGACTAATCATTTGATTTTGTCACAGAAAGAAGCAATATGAGGGAAGGGAAAGTGAGGAAACACCAACAAAGCTCATCATCAATAAAGAAGAGCGATCAAATCAGAGTAGGATAAGACAATATGTATCCATATCATATAGTCTAGTTCTCCATGGTTAATCAAGATATACATACGTATTCGTGAGCATACCAATTCCAATACTAAATGTCCTAAGAGATTTAATCTAGGTTTGGGAAAATTCTCATAGAATATTAAAGGATCTAATGCTCTCATTCGATTCACGACACTCATTTTTGTATAGTAAGGCATAATTCTTAGTTTTGTATATTTTTACAACTTGGTAACCTAAAATTTTAATTCAATTAACAATTTAATTACTATAGGGCTATACAACCTAAGTGGAAGATGATCAAAAATTAAAATTAATTTAAGTTGATCATAACATATTTTTGAAATGTGTTTGCATCACACATTACTAAAACCATATCATTTCAGTCTGAGATCAAAATTTTGCACAAAATGGTATTTTAAAGCTTTGCATATTTATGTCCATATAGATATACACCTATATATACTTGTAATTATTCCCAGTTATTTAATACAATCTATTTCTTCATAGTATCAAATCCCCATTTCAAGGTCAAAGTTTTCCACAAAGTATCCCCTTAAAGGGAGGTGAATGACCTCCCCTCTCATCTTTCAATACTTTTCCTGCGACCCTAACACTCTCATCTTTTTCATCCTCGAATTTAACATAGTATCGTATCCCCAATTCAAAGATCAGAACGAGATATCTATTTTTACTCTAGGACCCTTAAATGCTTTCTATTTCCATCATACTATTGCCTTTATCGTATGTAATCACTTATAGGAGAAGCCCACTTGAGAGACTTGCTCGTGAGATCTCGTTTTTCCTCCTAGTTCCAAATCATTGTTCTCTTTTTTCTTTATGCTCATGCATTTTCTCTTTATCCTCTCAATTATTGATGCTTTCAAGGAATCATCGCCTACATACTCCATCAACTATTTCCAAAGCTTTCCTAATTTGAGATTGAGTGGATTATTGGTTGTATGCTTTCTTAACTACTTAAATCTTTTTCATCTTGTGAATATTATATTTTTCCATTTTATTATGGTCATTTCTTATTTCATATAACAAACAAAACATAGATAGTACCTATGCTGCAATTTGAAGAGTGTTAAAAGCATTAGATATTAAGCTTTGTAGATTTAGTCCCATACTGGTCATACATGTATATGTAATGATTCTTCATGGCATAATATAATATTTTTCCTTTATCAAACTCAACAAAGCAAAATGATATTTATCCAATAAGCACATTATCATAATTGATCAAGTTCACATCAAGTTCCAAAAGCAACTCATGCAACTGCAGGCAATGTGTATCATAATACTTTATCATATAATACCAGTCCAAATTTGGCTGGCATGATGGAGGTGCTAACCAAATTATGTTCCGACTTTACCATATCAGGTCACATGTCAAAGAAATGGACATCAAAGCTCTTAGAGAAGTATTTATGAGGGTTCTCAAATTTATCAACAACTACACATAATTTAATATATTTTACTCGTAGTCAATAGGTTGACAAGCTCAACTACCATATTTTACTCGTACTATAATATGGTTAATTGGCATACGGCATACCACGGATCTAAAAAAGTTGGACACATCTTAATATACTCAATGTAAAACCCCTAAAAATTAGCATGACTCTCTTAATATGCTTGATAGAATTATTGTATTGAGGAAAGAAATGCAACAACAATAACAACCAACAACAACCCAACCTTATCCCACTAGGTGAAGTCGGCTAATTCATATTGATTCGCACTATTGAGGAAAGAAATAGATTAAAAAAAAAAACTCAATAGGTTGACAAGCTGATTCATGCTGAAATTGATTGGCTAACCACTTGACCAAAAGCACAAGCAATTAGGAAAGGAACCAATTTATATATTGTTTCCTTCATACTGTATTTTCATGTGTAAGTGGGTATAGCTCATTTGATTGAAAATACAACATAAGAATTAATGAGAAAACACTTTTTGCATAACCACTTATCACAAAAGCTTGAATCGTTAGAGAAGAGATTATTTATGCATTTATATTAACTATATTTAGAAACATACTAGTAGATACCTCAATAGAACTATCAAGCAATTTGCCAATTGATGCAAAAGAGTCTCACAATTCTTGATTTGTCATACTCTTTATATTTATTTTAGTTTTTGGACTCTTAAGCTACTATAAAAAATTCTAAGAATTTGAGTCAAGATTATAAAAAGTGATTCCAGGGATAGGTGGTTAGCTAATCGCTTAGCATCCGACAGTAGTCGGACACCTAATCAAGAACCTAGGAGACCAACATTAAAATATTATTAAAATAGAGTCATACACTGAAATTTACAATCATTTATCACATTACTAAAACTCAGAATCCATGTATCAACAAAATATATCTTATTTCAAATTGCAACTAATCATGCAAATCAATAAAGCATAAGATTCTTAATGACAAATCCACATTGCAAGAAAATTAGTGCCATCATAATATAATATCTGGCCTTTTCATCAAGCCACTAAACTGCCTTTTCCATTATTAAATGTACCTTCCTAAATTAACCCTTAATCCATAATCCAATTGACCTAGTTGTCTGGTTATCTGAGCCTAAGCAACGTAGACAAATTGTCGAGGTTGATTACTTGAATTTTGAAGCACCCGCCTAAAAAATGTCACCTATAATGCAAGCAAAGCAGAGATCTATCAAAACCACAAAAATAGCCGCCTAGGCCACTTTTTAAAATCATGTTTTGAGTCACAACTAATGCTACATGATGAGTTTCTCTAAGGGAGGAAGTCAGTAGGAGAATCTCTGATGTTGAGTCTTAGGTCCCACTTAAGGATTCTTTTATCTTGCAAGAAGGATCTCTAAGTGAGGTAGAAAATGTGTCTATTATATGAATAGTAGCATGCTCAATGTTTCTCATATTAAGAAGTTCCTTTGGAATTAGGTCTTGAGAATCAATTAAAGGTTCTCTGGTCTTGGAGAAGGGTCACTAAATAAGGTACAAGCTTTGACTATTATCTCTTGAGATATTAAGTTTTGTATCTCTTGCATTATCTTTAGTTTCCTTTTTAAGTTAATTCGGAGGAATGTAATCCTGTGAATATTCTAGAATTAATTTTTTCAAAAAAATCACAAGTTCTTTAATCTTAGCAGAAGGTAATTAGATTATATGTGAGCTCCAACTAGTATCTCTTGGAATACTAAGTTGGATCTTTCAATTTAAGTACAAGGGGTTTTGATTTGTTTGCTGAGTTATAACTCGTCCTGTTTCAGATTCATTAGGTTTGACAAGATTAAACTTAATAGTACTCTCATTATTTAGAGGCATATATGCTTACCCTCCATTGTATCTAACAAACAGATCATAAACCAAGTTAGAGGCAACATACATGGGAAAACCATCACGCCAAATTTTTGTCACTAGCTTTTCATTTGGATGAAAATTAACAACCTCTCTAGTGACTCATAAAGAGGTGCTCACTGGTGACTCATAAAGAGGTACAATCCACCTAATAAACTTTGCATGTGTAAGGATGTTATTAAAGTTCAAATTGTATTCCAGTGATTGTTGTAGTGGAGATTGTTAAGGATCCACTTATGATTAGGTAAATGTACAAGGACCTGGATGTAAATAGTATTAATCCAAAACATCTATATAGGTAGAGACACTTTTCAATTTTCCCCCAATACACAGAGATTATGTTTATGTGAAGATAAGATCATGCATTTCCGCACGTAACCTGTTATGGATGTCAATACAAAAGTATCCTAAATTATATCTCTGCTGATTCACCTAAAGAATTAACTTCTTTCTCTTCATCTTTAACCACTCAGTTCTTGACTGTACCAGTATTAGGATCTTTCCTAGACATTCAGTGGTGTAATTGTTGGTCAGAATGCATAATAGGATTCCTTATCTGAGTGATTTATTTGTGTTGAACTCTTCCTTATGAATTATCAAATGGCTTCAAGAAATTGATTAATCTGCAAAAGGTAACAGATTATTAGAACTTTCTTGGTTGTTAAATTTGGTCTGCAGATCCAACTCCCTTTAATAGCAGCTACATTTCTCTCATTATTGGTGGTGGCAGTTCATCATGATTTAGTTGTCAAATAACAATGAGAGGACGGGAGGGAAAGCAAAAACAAAAAAATGGAAATCAAAGCTTCCTCATTCTTACTGATTTTTATCTAACATTTGCTTAAGTTTTTACTCTTCAAAAATGAAAATCCTTATTAATCATATTAGTCTGAAAATAGTTTTCAGTATACCAAAAGTACAAAAAGTTGGGTTATACAATAATCCTTTCAATCTTTCCCCAAAAAAAGACAAAAAAAAAAACATGAAGACAGCTTTAAGTTAGGTTACTTCATCTCAATATGACAATCTTTTAACAAATAATTTCTTAAAATTTGCTTCAAGTGATTCACTTTCTACATACAACCAATACAGAGATTATGTTGTTTGTGTCATTATGGCTAAACCCAAATGTTAAACTCTACAGAAGAATAATTGCTAAAGTGATGAGTTATAATTCAAATATCAACCAAAACTTAAAAATCAGAATTAGAAAAGGCAAACAAAAAAAAAGCTAGATTTCAATCCAAAAATTCAAATGTCCCCATTAAATCCCTGCATCACAGGGTCACCAAAGTACCTCATGGGGAAAATGCAGTTTGGAGGAGCTATAGGCCTGTTGCTGATGTAGCAGTTTTGTCACAGTTCTCTTTTCTAGCAATAAATGTAAGATCCCCACAAGGCTCACTCTCTTCAATCACATAATTGTCAAGATTCATGCTTAAAATCATATTGAAAAAGCTTCTAAAAGTGAATAAGATGCTTTGAGGGTCATTTTAACACACTTAATAATCCTTACCCACATATTTTGCTGCACTAGTGGGATAAGAGGTCAAAAGTTGCATAACTGGAATATGTAATCTAGCAAACCCACAAACAATAAAATGGAAAACAAATTTCACTTTTCCTAGCATAGTAACCATCCTATGTTTGAATGAATTCCTAGGGAATATTCACCAACAATAATCAGTAGTTATTAGGATCCAGATGTCCACAATTGATGCGACACAATTTCTACTTCAAAATTTTCACATCTCAAAGTATAGTGGATCCATTGGGTAAGAATATGAATGACAAATACATGACAAGATAAGCTGAATGAATAAAATAAAAAATTAAAGAAAAATCGAAAATTAACTCAAAATTTTGACGTTCACCTCAGACACAACTGGAATTTGGGCATCTTTAGATTGTCCTTCTGATGAGGGCACTGTCGTTGCCTCACTAATATGAACCTGACAAGAAGCACCATACTTCCCCACAGCAGCTGCCACATCACCAGGGGCCTTCATCTCTGGCGTAGTGGTGAAGTAGTCCGAAGCCAAAATCTTGTTCAACTTTTCTCTCAATCCAGAATCTAAATTGTCCACAACATGTACGTCAAAACCAACAAAGGACGCAAAAAAAGAAACCTATCATCCACATAGAACCAAAAGGCACTAACAGGTGACCGATGTCCCAGGCTGGATAGGCTGATCAGCGTTCATAAGCCAGAGCTTTGCGTGCTGAAAGCAGGCGTGGAGAGCGTCCTTATGCGAGACACCTGAATAGACCGGCCGCGAAGTGAGAAAGGAGCCAAGCGTCGATATCGCATCGAGGTCCTGCTCGCCAAGCAGGTCGGTGGCATCGTCCGTTACGTAGTCGTAGGTTAAGCAGCAGCCACGCTCGTGAGTCCTCGTCAACATCATCGCCGCAAACTCGCTCTGCGGCTTGACATCGAACAGGCACCCGAAATATGCCAAGTTCAAAATGTCAATCACGGCCCGATCCGGCTCCTCCTTTTCATCAGCGGGGATAGGGGTT
>JBBPFP011173760.1:0-11258 GCA_037974795.1 Kaempferia galanga | reverse complement strand
TTGGGACTTCCTCATGCCTAGCATCCGGTCAACTTTAACCTAATAGGACTTCGTCACCAAGTGTCCGATCAATCCTTTCACCCACTTAGACTTTTCTCTATGTGTTATGTGTTTGATCAATCCTTTGACTTACTCAGACTTTTCGATCACCAGATGTTCAATCAATCTTTTAACCCATATGGATTTTCACTCATGCCAATTGTTTGGTCCTCCATGACCCACTTGGACTTTGAATGTCTGGCTTCATTCATCAGGACTTTCTTATTGTCTAGTTTTACTCACTACGACATTAACCAGACTTCACTTACCTGCATTTCCAATTACCTGGCTTCACTCACCTGGATTTCCATCTGCCTGGCTTCACTCACCAGGGCTTTCACCAGGCTTCAATCGCCTAGATTTCCATCACCTAGTTTTACTCACTAGGATTTTCACGCCACCTAGCTTACTCACTAGGTCTTTCCACTGCTCAGCTTCACTCACCAGCCGGACTTCTTACCTGCCTGGCTTCACTTACCAGGACTTTCCAAACTAAGTGTGCAAACATCCGGCTCTGTACTTGTGCTAACTGAGCTGGTGTAGTTGATTGCAGTGTGCATTGGACTAACCGAATGGAGCTTCATGTTAGTTGATCACACCCTTTCGGTGATTCAAGTCGTGTGCTCTTGTCCGTCCCATTGAAAGCTACTTTAATCCGCTAAGTGTTGTGGCCGGAGCTGCTGTGCCTCTCGCCACGTGGCGTCGCGCTGTCTTCCCCGTCATTCACCATGTGGCGCCTTACTGGAAGCCACGGCATCTTGCACGTGGCTCATCTATCCTTACTGGATCAGTCCACTTAACTTGTTTACCTCAAAATATAAATCTATGACAATTAAAAAATTAAAATAAATTTTTGGAACGACAAATGACAATTAAGTGTTTCAACTTTCAACTAATACTAAGTGTGATGCATGAGATGGAACATAGGTTATTGTAACATCTTAATGCACATTTTCCAAAACCTAAGGATTTTTGGTATTTGAACTAATTTTTTAGGCATGCCATAAATATATCTCAATTAATTACTTCAAGTTAGATTCAGAATGGAACATTAGAATTGGCTAGGCACAAGTACAAGATCTGGATACAAGTAGCATCAAAATAGATAAGTGTGGGAAATGAATTACTTCAATAATAGTTAATATAGGGAGGTATCAGAATCATTGATAAGAGTGTGAGAAATATTAAGTTAAAAATAAGAATTAAACAGGAAGCTGATACAGACATCTAGAGTAAAGCAACCTATTTAAAAGGGGCAATTTACAATTCCAAATAAATTTCTGTTTATTTAATATGGAAAGAGTAGCTACTACTTATTGCTATCAAAATATCCTCCTTTATGCTGACATTTCATAAGTAGCTTAAGTCTCAAACATTTGGTTGCCCATATGAATCTTATCGCTGTATCACAATCCATGCTCATTGTTAAGAAATTTTTTATGTTGATCATCAAGGTGATACAACAATCAATTTTATCCTCTGGACAAAAGTGTCAAAGTTCTTAATAAATGAATACCATGTGCAAAAATTAACACCAATATTTTTGTTGGCAGAAAGATGATAGTTGTAGTTACTAAGTTCTTACTGATGCTAGTACAGCCTCCACGGTCGTACAAAGTTCTTTCTGACTTGCTATTGTAAATTATCGTAAGTTTATTCCACTATGCTTTATAAAAATGTCTGTAAAAAATAGAAATACCTCCACCCATATATTGAACTCGATCATTTTTGTTTTATGTCTAGCTTAAACATGGAGAGGAAATGAAGAAGAGAAAACCCAACTTAATGGATTGTTCACCTCAAGATCTCCATAAGAAAAAAGTTCAGAAATGCATAGTTGCCTATTCTTTGTCTATACAGTGGTTAATCAGAGATAGTAAGCATACTGCCGCAAGATGGAAAATCACAGTTACTAGACATTACTGAATAACAAATGATCTGATGATCAAAAAACAATAGTTGGATCCTAGACTAGCAAACTTTCCAAAGTCTATCATAAAAACTACGGAAAAAGATTGCACCGAAGCTAAAGATAAGGATTAGATTAACACTTTTCCTCTTACATAAACTACCAAAATAATTGAACCTTTCTTCTTTATTATCTCCATATAGTCACAGAACAGCCATTAATAACAGAAGAAAGCAAAGTCTTAACCATTCCAAACTACTCTGTAGCACAGACAAACTACAGAATAATCACATGCTGCATTATTAGCAGTCAGATGCCAACACAAATATAGGTATTTGCTAACAATAAGATCTGGATCAAATAGAAGCTTATTAAACAACAGTACCTGCTGGGAATGACTTCAAAACCAACAATCCTAGCTTCATCAGACTCCACATCCTTATGGTACATGACTTTGAAACTAAGATGGTTACTGAGGTAATATTTATTATCCCTCCCCTAATAACAGAAATTGCATATTAGTATATAATAAACAAATTCCAGAAGTTTACATGATGTAGTAAATAACTTACCTTGTATCCAACACGGAATCCATTTTCGGAGATAGGGGCTTGACTTCCATCTCTCCGCTGCCTAACAACTGCAAGGGGTAGATTGTCCAGAATCCTAGAGTGTAACACATTGGCCAAGATAATTATAAATATTGTTGTTACAAGATGTGGAAAAAAAACTTGATGTTTACAAGAAAACTATAGATTGTCAGGAATCCTATAATGTGTACAACTTTGACCAAGATAATTAAAAATATGAATTGTATAAGATGTGGGGAAAAAACTTGATGCCTGGAACAGGAAAACTAGTGCAATTGCTATATATAATAAGTGGCTGAGTGGAATAAATTGAAAAGACATTATCCTTGCTACATAAACATATTAATAGCTTACATGTTTACACGGTACTCATCATCAATCTTCTCCTGGAAGTTCTTAGCAGTTTCTGAGTTGAGTTTTACTCGACAAGCTACCTTGCAACCCTCATCAACTCTCATTTTAAACTGAGATTAAAAGCCAAAATGAAAAAAGAGAGGTTGAGCAGATTTTAATTGGTCCACAAGTCCAAACGTCAAGTAACAAAATCTTATTGAGGCAGACATGAAACAAATCAATACTCACTGTGTAAACAGAATTTTCTATGCGATCACCACGAAGGACCTCCCCCAAATTTTCAGCATTGTTCATTATTTTCGAAGGCTTGCAGTAATCCAAGAAATAGTAATCATATGGAAGTTGTGTCTTAGTGGAGGAAAGTTTATTCACTTTAACTTGTAGTTCATCACCCTGGGAAAAAAGAATAGCCAATGTCAATAACTGGACCAAGTGATAATTAAACAAAAGATTAGATCAGAAATTAATATTAAAAGAAAACACAACAAAGAAACAAAGTAGATAAATGTTGAACTCCTACATCCATGAACACAAATAATATCATGCTTTGATCAGAAACTGACATGTTAACAATAGCATTTGAGCATCAACTATTTACGTCTAACAGTTACTGGATATCTAGAATAATAAACATCCAAGATCCCACCCTCTGAGAAGGTTTGTCCTCTCAATAAGATATAACTCCACAAACACTAAGGTTATATTTGTGAAATTTTATCTCTCCTTTTCCAATGAAATTAAAATTTTGAAAAATGAAAAGAAAAGGTAAAAGTACAAGCACCTTTTAATAGAAAATCAAGTTTTGCACAGAGGAAAATTGACCATTCCCACAAATGAGGAAAAAAATAATGTTTTGATTGAGCTTATTTTCGTGATAATTTCTCAGTGTGCACATTTTTCACAACAATTCACCTTTTGTTTTGAGATTTTGTATTGAAAAGAAAAAGAAAAAGAACTCTTTCCTATACAAGTTAGCCTAATTTTTGCACATAACTTTTAGAATGGCAATGAGAACTTTAGCTTTTGACAATAAGTCGGTCATTGGGCGTGCCTCACTAAATTAATAGATGCATAAGCTCTCGTCAATAAAGGATCTCAACGAAGGATTGGACCACATTAGATCTATTATTTCCTGTATTACAACAGATTGTTTCCGTGACTCGAACCCCATGACCATAAGGTTACACAACATTAACTTTACCGTTATGTCAAGGCTTCCCTTAAAAACAAGTCAAACATAAAAGTTTAAAATAAAAATATAGACTTTGACTGCGTGTACACTTCTTCTAAATGTGAGTCACCAATCCCTTATTTCAAAAAAATATTCTATAAATACTCTACTAAGAGAAAATTTCATTTTCCCCTTGTCCTTCGTAGTTTACCTACTTTCATTTTGCCCTGCAAAGTTTAGAATATTACATTTTAACCCCTTAGAGTTTGCAAAATACAGTCCTTAAGTTTTGGCTACTTTTCAAAATGCCCCAAATTTTCAATATTATCAAATGCCCCCCAAGTTTTAGCTAATTTTCAATAAGCACGTAATCTTATTTCAAAATTCCACTCTACGTTATCTTTTAATAGAGAAGTAAAAAAATTGAGGCTATGTGTCTGTCACATGTGAACATTTAGAATGGATTTTATAGGGGTAAAATATTGGAGCCGCAAGTTTAGTTTTTAACTAGGAGCACATTTGTAAATTTCTTGTTCTATCGTTAGAGATTGCTCACTCATCTTCTTCCTTATGAAATGGTTTACTCTTGCACCAATAGTTGCTTGCTCATCTTCTTTCTCATGAAACTGTCCACTCTTTTTTTTTCATCAATGACCAATCACTCGTCTTCCTCCACATAAAAAGGTTTGCCCATTCACCAATAGCTACTCAATCATGTCCTTCCCCGTAAATTTTGCTCAATCTTTCACAATCTCTTACAAACCCCACCATTGCATCTTACTCCCATCACTCGCTCTTCACTATCTTAGTTAGTCATTGTGAAATTGTTCGCTCCTCTATGCAAGATGTAAGGGTTTTGGCGTTGTGATGAGTAGAAGATGTGGTAATGAGGGCGTATGAGAGATTGTGAAGGAGCAGTCAATTTCATGAGGAAGAATATGAGTCGGTTTTAGTGAAAGGGTAAGCAACTATTGGTGAAAGTAGCTATTGGAAAAAGCAACTATTGGTGAGTGTGGAAATCATGATTTTGTAATCATGTATAGGCCGAAAATATTCCATAAATTAAGGGATATGGTTGCTTAGCTAATTTCTATAAATGTCTATTTAGTTTTATAGATAAGTATGTTAGAATTTTTCAGGTTTTTAATTAGAACAGTGTCTTATGAAGAATAAGACATTGTTATTTCTATAAAAAAGGGTTAGAATCTCATGAATTTGACAAATTTTGAGTTAATACAATTTTCAGCAATAAATAAACAACTACCCATATTTATATGCTTCTCGAAGTTGTTTTTGAATTTTGAAATAGAACTTGGGTTTGGAGTTAAAATTTCCGGTGGTATTTTTTAGTGTTTTTAACTATAAACACTGATCGGTGTGACTAGTAATTGTGAATGGTGTTTTTAGATGAATCTAGGCACTTTGAAAGGTATTTTCCTCATATTTTCTTCTCATTAGTGAGCCTCACCTATTATGAAACAACAAGAACTATATGTTTTGTTGTTCAAGCTTTACCCCGACTTTTTCAAGTAAACTACGAGATAGTTCCATCATCTTCCTTAGATAGTTACCTTCCTGGATACTCAAATAAGGTCTAAGAATTCTTGAAGACAAAGGAGACGAAAATAGAGTCTTTCCTTTGGCCTATAAAATTTTATTAAGTTGTCATAGGCATTTTAGGGAAAAACATACAAACTAGAAAATTACAAGCATACAAACTAAGTTGGACAGGAGCTAATTACAAGCTTACATAAGAAAATTAAAATAGTAGGGGCATTACAGGAGCTTACTAAAATGAAACTGAAATCACACTTGTGCTAAAGCACACTTGCTCATTCTCTCTTGCTTCATCTGCTCTAGCTGAGATGGTCTTTTATCAGGTGTGTTGGCTGTCAGGATTGCTTAGAAGAAGGAAAAAGGACAATGAGCTATCTTCATAGTGGAGAAGAAAGAAAGGGATAGAGAGTGGTGGGAAGAAGCTGCCTTCGTGAGTGGGGAAAAAGAAGGGAGGCATTAGGTAGTGGAGGATGAGTTGTAGCAAGTAATCGAGAATCCACTAAGTAAAAGTTTTTGTAGGTAGAGAAATAGCGCTAGCTGACGTCATGGCTTACAAATTGATATGTGCTGAACGGATTACTTCTGTTGTTATGGCTCCATCATGTTATCAAGATGATGTTGACCCACTAGTCTAAAGATGGGGATATGGGGCTGATAGCTTGAGTTTGGTATTAGCTCTGTTCAGAGCATACATATAGGATATTGCTGATCTTGTTGAGCTGGCCAGTTTCTTTATTGCCCACCTTTCAGCTTTCTTCTGATAGTGTTGGTAAAGGGTCATATGTTGGGTTGAAAAATTAAATGGAATAAATCTGGAGTCGTCCATATATCTTGGCCATTAGATCTTTTCGGTGTATGTTTCTTCCGATTAGTATGCAATTGTCTGGATCTTTATAACCAGTTGCTTCCTTCATCGAAACACGCCAATTATTGAGTTGATGTGCTGAAAGTGCTGCCCATTCTAGATCAGGATCGGTAGGATATTCTTCAATTTCTAATCGAAAACCATTTATCTAATAGATGTTTATCTTGGTTGAGTGTCTAACGAGTTCTATCTTTAGATTTATCCACTCTGGCAAAAAGCTTTCAAATGTGCAGATAACAAATATTTCTTCTTCTTCAAGGGCGTGAGCTATGATGCTACCCAATTTCTTTGGGAAATCTTTAACGAAATCCAAATCGTGCACCTAAAGTTTGTGTAGAAGTCCATAATATATTAAAGTAAATGAAGTAATAAGCTTTCCTCTAACATTTCATAGGACATATTTTTCAAAGTCAATATTGGTTTTTCTGAAGGAGTTAAGTAGTTGGCATTGACAACCATATTTGTCCGAGTCTACACTGGCTTTGGAGAGCTTTTGACATTTCAGTTATAACTAAATTCAGCTTCGTAGATAATTGTCATACCTTCAAGGAGTTTGTATGGAATATTTTGAGTATTTTACATAACTATATGTTAAAGAAAGTAAGTGTATAGGCATTTCCATTATTTAAAATCAATGTTTGTGGGTTTCCGACTACTATCCCATAAGACATCTCCACATATATTCGAAGTATGACAGAAAGATCAACTTTCCAAACGTTCCTTGACTTATGTGAAATACTCAAGACATTCCATACAAACCATCATCTACGAAGTTGAATTCAGTTATAAACTAAAATGTCAAAAGCTCTCCAATGCCTATGCAGACTCAAACAAATATGGTTGTCAATGCCAACTACTTTACTCCTTCAGAAAAGCCAATATCGATTTTAAAAAGATATGTCCCAAACAATTTCAAAGGAAGGCTTATTGACTTTAGCCGGCTTTATAGCACACGCCCTTGAAGAAGAAGAAGAAACATTTGTTATTTGCACATTTGAAAACTCCCCACCAGAGTGGATAAATCTAAAGATCAAACCAGTCAGCTACTCAATCAAGATAGACATTCATGAAATAAATGACCTTCAATTAGAAATTGAAGAATATCCCTTCGATCCTGATTTGGAGTGGGCAGCACTTCTAGCACCAACAGATCAACTTAAGCATTAGTGTGCTTCGATCCAAGGAAGCAATTGGCTATGAGATCGGACAATTACATGCTAGTCAGAGAAACAGACACTGAAAAGATCAACAGGCCAAGAGACATGAGCACCAGATTAATTCCGTTTAATTTTTCTACCCAACATACGGCCCTCTAGGCCTCTACCAATATTAAAGGTGGGAAACAAAGAAACTGGTCTACAAAATACTATAAGCATGCTCTAAACAGAGTCAACACCCCAACTCAAGTTACCATCCCCTGGGCCCATCTTTAGACTTAGTGGTGACCATAATCTTGACAACATGATCGGATCATAGCAACAAACGTAGGTCGTGACGTCAGCTCACATCAATTCGTAAGCCATGACATCAGCTAGCATTAGTTCTCTACCTACAGCAACTTTTACTAAGTGGATTATCCACTACCTGCTACGACTCATCCTCCACTACCTAATGCCTCCCTTCTTGTTTCCCGACTCACGAAGACATCTCCTTCCCACCACTCTCTGCCCCTCTTTCTTCTCCATTATGAAGACAGCTCATTGTCCTCTTTCCTTCGCTTCTAAGCAATCTTCACAGCCAACACGCCCTATAAAAGACCATCTCAGCTAGAGCAAACGAAGCAAGAGAGAACGAGCAAGTGTACTAGTGTGTGCAAGTGTGCTTTAGCAAAAGTGTGATTTCAGTTTCTTATAAGTTTGTTCCTGTAATGTCCTTACTTTTATAATGTTCTTATGTAAGCTTGTAATTAGCTACTGTCCAAATTAGTTTGTATGATTATAATTTCCTAGTTTGTATTTTTCCCATAAAATGTCATGACAGCTTAATAAAATTTTCTAGGGCTAAGAAAAGACTCTATTTTCGTCTACTTTGTCTTCAAGAATTCTCAAACCTTATCTGAGTATAGAGTCCATAGATAGGGAGGGTAATTATGTAAGGAAGAGTATGAATTGTCTTATGGTTTAAGCTTGTAAAATCATTGCTAACTAAGTTGGGCAACAAGAACTACTAGCTTGTTATAAAACTTGAAAAAGTTGGAGTAAAGTTTGAACAACAAGACATATGGTTTTTGTTACTTCCTAATAGGTGAGGCTCACTCATGAAAAGCAAATATGAGAAAACCCAAAAACACCAATCACAATTATTGTTCGCACCGTTGAAAAAAAACCACCAAAAAAATTAACTCCAGACCCAACTTCTACTTCAAAATTCAAAAACAACTTGACACGAAGCATATAAATATTGGTATTGAGCTCGCAATCGTTGCCTAAGAAGTGGACGATTTCAAAAGAAAGAAGATGAGCAAGCAACCTCTAATGGATGAAATTAGAAACTTGCAAATGCTCATAGTTAAAACTCAACCCACAATTCAAATTTTTTTCACCCTTATGAAATTCCACCAAAATGAACATGTGTGACAAATGACCCCAATTCTTAAACTCTTCATTGAGAGATAGCAAAAAGGGTATTTGAAATAACATTATAAAATTTAAGGTATTTTGAAAGATAATAAAATATTGAAGAGCATTAAAGAAGTAACCAAAACTTAGGGATTTGACAATATTAAAAACTTAGAGCATTTTAAAAAGTAACAAGAACTTGAGGGCATCTTGTTGCTATTTTGCAAACTATAGGGATAAAATGTAATATTCTGAAGTTTGAGTGACAAAATGAAAAAGTAAACTAGGGGGTAAAATAAAAGTTCATCTTCTACTAAGAAGAAACAGCGATATGTTCACATTAATCATATTCTTTCAACTTATCAGGGATAATAAATCAACGTCCCCTAATTCTAAGTAAGAAGATAATCAACTTCTAACCACCACCTAAATCAATGACTACTTAGCCTGATAATTTGATTTCAATCTAATTTAATTCCTATACATAGAGGGAAAAATAATCGAGCAATGAATACAAAGTTGAGTCTACGAACAAATATGAATCAATCAGAACCTCCCCTGAAAAGCAGCAAAAAAAATCTAGTGAATCATTGTTTTAACATCTCACCATGAAGTTAATACCAGTCATCTCTATTGGAAATGCAACAATAATACAGAATGCAAGTCAGTTCAAAGACAAATCCCGTGCACTAAGTAATAAAGAATAAATCGAGCGAATGGCAACTTGTGATTAGCGAGCAAGAAAATTTTAACATCTTAAGACTGAACCGGCTTCTAGGTTTAGATTTAATCGAAATAGCGCTAAGTTAGATGACAGCTCGGGATTAGGGGCCTATAGATCAGATCCTACATGAAGATTCATCAACAGTGACATCAATCGAAAATTTCTACCAGCAGAAGCAGCAAGATCAAAATACTGGAATCTCAGATCTAGCGAAATATAAGATGCACAGACACAAAACAAACCCGGATCTCGTGAAATCGGAGAAAATCCAGATCCTCACCCAGAACAACAAAAGGATCAAAGAACAAAACGGATCACCTTATGAAAATCGCGGGGAGCGACGCCTGGGAGGTAGAAGGCGCGGGCGGAGGGCAACAAGACGAGCAGAAGTGCAAGGAGTAGGCACGCGGCGACCTCGCCGCTCGCCTTAGCCATTGCGCGAGGCGAGGAGGAAGGAGATATGAGAGAGAGAGAGATCACAGGGCGCTTCCGGAGATGGGGAAGAAGGAGAAAGAAGCAACGCTCGAATGCAGAAGGACGAAACTGGAATTGTAATTTAATCCCGATGGGCAATTGAACCGATGAAGTTTGACTTAAAACGAATCGGACGCAGAAATCGACTCAGACGGATACCTTCGTTAAGGGGTTGGAATTTTTTACGTGGGGAACCAATTGGATAACCGCAAAGGTTTTTTATTGTCTGGTGATCTTGTGGGTGCTATTTGTGGTTTATGTTGGTTCGGATGGTGCAGGTGGTGAAGGATTTGGTAGGCTGGGACGCTGTGGTCCCGGGCCGAGAGCTTGGTTCCCAAGCAAAAGCTGTGGCCTGTGGGAGAGCGTACGTGATCGACGGGGCCACCTCATTTTACGGCTTTGGTTTAAATGTTAAAATTCATACACGAAAATCGAAGCAGACCGGCTTGATGTGTTGAAGATTTTAAAAAAAGATCATTTTATCCCTAATTTTCTTTTAATAATCTAGATATTTGCGAGACCATCAGGCATATTTATGAATCGTGAATATTTGAATCGTGAATATTTAGGAAACTATTTTAGCGCCTTGTCATTACATCATAGTCAGGGCATAGTTATGAAACTTTAACTATAATTTTTGGTCCAATTTATAAAATTGGACTAGCTTTGAGCCGATCTAATTATCCCAAAACAATTAAAAATAAATTGGGAAAAACTAAGTATAAAAATAATAAGCAGCACCTAAATCACCATCTAAGCCCTCTGTTTTTTATTTTTTTCATCAAGAGGCGTTAATCACATATGTCTCCTATAAAAAAATAGGATTGAGCTCTCAAATATATTATCATACATTTTTATCTCCTGACATACGTATTAAATCCTGAACCAATCAAACATCTTTTAAAAATTATGAAATTATAGTCATTATAAGAGCATCCATATCAGCTTCTCTATAATTTCTCTAAAATTTAGAGTAAACCATCCACTTTATTATATTTAGAGAACCAACTTTTACTA
>JBBPFP011173542.1:0-11260 GCA_037974795.1 Kaempferia galanga | reverse complement strand
GGATGCGTCGTCCGCCCGAGCAAGGCTCTAAGCCACTCTGTCGCCTCCTTGGGGAAGACCGGTCTACGGGCTGACCGTCTGTGGTCTTTGTGGTGCTGCTGCGATCATCCGCCCGAGTGGAGCCTCAGGCCGCTTCGTCGCCTTCTCGAGGAGGACGACTATGTAAGATGCTCCGCGGGGCAGTCTGCTCAGTCAGGCAAAATGTACTTGGGCGATTGAGGCCTGCCTTGCTGCTGTGGCTATCCGAGCGAGTGGAGCCTCAGGTCGCTCCATCGCCTACTCGGGGAAGACAGGTATGTAGGCTAGCTGAGTGAGCCGTCCACTCGATCAGGCAGAGTGCATTGGTGGTTGCACCAACTGGGCTTGAATTCTAGACGCCCCATCATATGCCACTCGTCCACGTGCTGACTGCCATGTCACCTGCTGCATGTCTCAGCACTGATTGTCATGTTACATGTCACGTGTCGTCATGCTGACAGCCACATCGCCTGCCACCCAGGCGCTGTTGGGCGCTATCTGCCTTACAGGTTCGAACATTTATTGATAAACCATATCATCCGTTAAGAAAATAATTCGATAAATTAAAATTTTATTGATTTCACATTTAGATTTTTTTTTTTTTAAATTTTAGAACGAAATATCATTTCTTTAACAAGCTGTTTCAAGCCTAAAGCATTGATTTGAAGCACAAAATTAAGTCAGCTTCACGGTACCACAAACACAAATGGAGCAGTGGGCTTTAAAACTTGGGAGGTGTTCTTATTTGCAGTTGTTCATTGTCTCCATAGAAACAGATTGGAAACTCGTAGACTCAAATTAAACAGATCTAGGAAGACTTGTAGTATTTCGTTGGTACGAACGGCATCTTCGTAATGACACCATCATTTGACTTCCCGCGAATGATGATCTTGACTTCGGTTCCTGGTTTGTGGAGACCAGACTTGACATACCCCATTGCGATGTTCTTCTTCAGGCAGGGACTGAACCCACCACTCGTCACCTCTCCGATCTTTTCACCATCGCTGCTCAAGATCTCGCTGTGGCTTCGCGGGGGTGGGCCTGTTGAGAAGAAACCAACGCGTCGGACTGGTGGCCCTTCCTCAAGTTGCTTCAGGATCACGTCTGCGCCCAAGAAGCCACCTTCTTTTCTTCTTCGTTTGCCAATTGCCCATGTGAGGCCAGCCTCAACAGGTGTGGTGTGTTGCTCCATGTCATTCCCATATAGACATAGGCCAGCTTCAAGGCGAAGACTGTCACGGGCACCTAACCCTGTCAGCTTGATTTTCCTTTCAGATCTCTCCAGAATTGCTTGGGCAAGATCCACAGCATTCTCTGATGGAACCGATATCTCGAAACCATCTTCGCCTGTATATCTGAAAATCTCAGGAAGATGAGATAAGGGAATAGTTGTGATTCAAGAAGCAGCAAAAAATGGTTGCATGACTTCTAGTTTGCCTATGGTCGCATGGGGTGTTTAAGCTACAAATTTAAAAATGATTTCAGATAGATGATTAGATAAGTTGACTCGATGGCGATATAAGGGTTTAAGCAGCAAAATATGAGAGATACTTGGGATGCCATAGAGGGAATCCTTCAACTAGTATCCACCATCAACTTCATAGACACCATTCACTGAGTAATCTTGAAAAGCAATACGACCATAGTATAATAGATCAAGCATTTTGAACTGTACTTTAATGCTTATACGACATTGATATTTTCCAGAGAGGGCAACTGTTTTGATTTCACTTCACCAAGGACCAAGTTGTTTGCATTCACTCACCGTATGGGATGATATAGGAAAAAAGATTTAACTATGTTCATTCCCCAAAATTAATAGTTTGATGCCTTGACCTAAAAAGCATTTAGTTCCTTCTCTTAAAAAAGTAGATAGTTATCTACTTGTTCAACGGTCAATACATTCGCAGGGAGCATGACAAGCATATTCTTGCTATGTCCTTTTGTTGCAATTTTATTCAATCAAGACCTTGAGTGTTGAAAAAAAAAAAGAAGAAAATTTGTTGTCCTGATCCATGTCATGTAACTTCCTGAAATCCTAATACTTGAAAAACCAAAAAAAACATGTACCCGGTTCTTGTGAGGAAACAATGGGATCCGTTGATGTCCAACGTGCAGAACTCACTGAAATAAAGTTTGCTTAGATCCACTTTTGTCAACGACTGAAGAACTGATGCAGCAAGAGGACCCTGGATTTGTTCATGAAGAAAGGAAAGCCAATTCAGAGTTAGCCAGCAAGTAAATTGATCAAAAAACAGTAAAATAGCTGATGCACAGACTGATGACGGTGGTTTTTACAAGGACATAGATTCACATTCGATACAAGTGTTAGGTTATTATCTATGAATTCTTAAGCATGAAAGCAAAGGCAAAGAAATGGAATCATGCTTAAGATATGAGCAAATTGAGGCATTAAGTACGAGCTATAGCCATCAAATACCAACTCACATAGCAACTTCTGTGCTTGAAGGGATTGATGCCTCACCATATGCCAAAAGTTAATCAAAAGAATTACTCAAGAAGAAATCTGATAACATCAAAATCGTTACATATCTATCAAAACAATTTAATTTTCTGAATTCTTATTGGATAAAAATAAACAAAGCCACGTCTATAACTGTATAGTGCACTGGCCATTTGATTGTAGTAGCTCAGTCACAAACTTGATGGACAAATGAATTCCATATCAAACAGAATTATATTCTTCTAGGATAAGCATTGAACAACAATGCCTCCTACCTACGCAGGTGTTCAAAATGATGTTTATCGCATGCCAGTATGCACTATTTCATCAAGTAAAAGTAGAATGAAATCTTGAATCACATTAATTTGATTGTAATGAATGCTCAGAATGTATATGATCTCTATGCAACGTAGAGAATTTAAAATTCCAACATTCATACAACCAATTTGAGCTCTCTACGCTTGAGTAAAAATATGCACAAAGGTGGGATTCAGATATCTAACAACCTCAAAGCTGGAAACGACATTGATGTTTCATTCCCTAAATGTTAAGTAACAGGCTTTCTACAGCTTATTCATGATGATGGGTAAGTAAAGTACTCATAAAAAAACATCAGTTTTGGTGAACTAGATGGAAACACAAGCAATAGAATCTGAAAACTATGAACTGAATTCTGCAAGTATGATGGTCTAGTCTTTAATTAATTATCTAGATCGATTGCAACAGGGATCTTTATGTAGAAATGAAATAGAGAAGAAATCAACATCAGATTTGTGGCCTTCAGATCGACCTGGAGCAGATCTGGAATACCTGGAGGGCAAGCAGCGACCTTTCGTCGTGAATGTGCCAATCAACAACCCCTCCCTTCTTCTTGAAGGCCTCCATATGGGCGCCGATGTGCGTCAGGTCCTTGTCCCTGCACCCAGCGTTCACCACCAGGTAAATGTGGTCGTCCTGCACCTTCGTCACCACGGAGTCATCGATGGCGCCGCCGCGCTCGTTGGTGAACACGGTGAGCGACCCAGTGCCAGGGCGCATCCCGGCGACGTCAGCCACGACGAGCGTATCGAGGAACGGAATGGCGTCGCGGCCGCGGAGGCTGAGGCCGCACATGTGGGAGACGTCGAACAGGCTCCCAGAGGCGCGGCAGTTGATGGTGGAGTCCATGATGGAATCCTTATACTGGAGGGGCATGCTCCACCCGGCGAAAGGCACCATCTTTCCCCCGTTCTCGACGTGGAAGTCGTAGAGCGCGGTCTTCTTGAGCTCCACCGGCTCCGCGGCGGGGGCGGCCGAAAAGGGACGGGTTTTGGGGGCGGCGCTGGGCCTCGATTGGGCGATGCGCCGGGAGAGGCACTGGCCGAGCTGCCACAGGCCGCCTCCTCGCATCTCGGACTCCGATTGAACCGGATCGAATTGGAACGGAAGAGAGAGAAGAGCGACTGAGAGAAAGGTTGGCGGAGTGATCGAAGAAGAGATCAGAGAGAGATTTATATGGAGACGAAGAGATAGAAGAAGAGATGGAGTGGGTGGAGGAGGATCCGCTGATCCATCGGCGGGTGAGGAGGCAAGGGATGGGCTGCCAGTGGCAACCCGTCGTCTATCTTTCTTCTTTCAGCTCTGTAACTTTCGATGGCCTTGTGCATGATATTAAATTTTGTAATGGCAAAATTGCAAAATTAATGTTAACATGGTAAAAATTTAAAAGGGGTAAAGTAATAATATTATTTAACATGGGAGGTTAAAAACCATAAACAAATGGACTTTTAAGTAAAAAAATAAACTAAAAAAAAACCCTGTAATTTTAAACTTCGCTCACGCATCATCTCCCCGTTCCCAACGTACATTTCGCCTCCGCTCGCATTTGGAATCGGCATTCCGGCGATTGCAAGTGGTTTTCCGGCTTCCAAGAGACGGGAGCGAGGGTTTTTTTTACTGGGACTAGAAGTCCTTTTCCATCGGTGACGGCGGCCAAGGGGCCTCTGATTGGCCCCTCCATCTCCTTCGAGGTTTAGCTCCAAGAAACTGGTTTTCCGGCAACAAAATCAAAGGAGTCTCCGAGGGTTCATCCTGTTGTCTGAGTCCGAGAATGTCTTGAGAGTTTCTGAGGCAAAATATTACTTCTTGAAAGAGGGTTCTCTTTGTTTCCGCCAAGAAAACTTGGGGCACGGTGGCGATGTGGAGCACGGGAAAGAAGTTTTCGGCGAGAGGGACGGCGAGAATGGAGCCTCCGTGGACGGTTCCGTGCACTCCCCAGAAGACGACGGTGACCGCGGGCAATTTGAGCTATTGTACACCTTCCGGCCATGGGATGCCAAATCTGCAGCCGCAGGGCTCTCCTTATGTGCTAGCCAAACACGTCCAGGCAAGCAGAATTGAAATTATCTAGCATTGCAACAAGAAATCTATCCTTTCTAAGAACATTGTTATAAGTTGATAACTTGCTCCTCGTGGTTACTGAATCGTTTTTTTTTCGCTCTTATGGAATTTCGTTGCCCATCTGAGTGATAAACTGTTTGATTTCGTTATGTTTCTTAAGGACAATCTATCTTTAAGATTCAATCTACATCATGTCCTTTTCATTATGTGTGACGCCGCAATTTTGTCCTACATAGCAAACTGTTGGCTAAGAAAGATAATTTATGATCTTTGAAGGGTGAATACTTAAGAAGGCACAAAGTCAGGTTCCACTTCTCTTAATTTACTCGTACACATCATTACCATCATCCAGGAGTCTTTGTCCCAAATATTTGGCTAGGTTACATGAATCTTGTCGCCTATTGAGCTCTACCGAGGTTTATATCATTGGTCATAGTTTACTCATGGTATGAGAGTGATTTAACTTATGACCTCATTGTGTGAGTTGGTATTATTTCTGTTGTAGTAATCAGATAGTTAATTTTCTTTATCTTTTTCCTATGGGAATTACAAATTCATTGTTACCCATTTTTAAGACAACAACTTTCACAAGGCAATCATTTTCTAGTTCTCTTTATATAATTTCTATATCTCTGACTGACTATCAAACAATTTTTCAATGCAATCTATTATAGGAATTGTGCTCTTTGGTTGCTTTAGCAAATTACGTTTGAAATTAGAATTCATACCATTGTACAATTCTAACTCATAAGCTTGGTTCTCCTTATGTAGCTTGTGTGCTAAGTGCTATGATGACAGTAATCATATTTCTTCCTCACAATTATTTTTGGAATACAGAAAAGATCTCTAATTGTTATTTGATAATCTAAAGAGATTGTCTAATTATCTAAACTTTTTATATCCATAGCTGCTGTTGTGACCCTCTTGATATTCTTATAGGTTTTCTAGACCAGAATATTTCTTGTTGAGTGGTATTTTGTCAGTATTTGCATGGATGGTATGTGAATGTTATGTGTGATTTGTTTATATTATTTTGAACTTGATATCAAAAAAGGAACAGCATCGATAAGCATACCACCATGTGTTGCATAGCCATTACTCATTCAACTAAGCAACCATCATTATTCAGTGACAAAAGCAAAGACATGCAAGTTTGATAGTTGAAAGATCTTACACCTGATAACAATTTGCATTTCCTGATAAAAACATAGAGATTCACAACTAAAATAGCTTAATATTCAAATTTTGACAATTTTCATATATTAACAGACACCGGAATGCATTTAGAAGCCATGTGAGCTATTATGTCACTAGCATATGGGACCTATTGTTGCAAAGCTTTGTTAGTCTCAATCTAAGATGACACTACCAACTCCACTTAGAGGAGATAAATTCAAGAAATAAGTCATGAGATCTCATGCACTCATGTCATTAGATGAACCTCTAGTGACCATGGCATTTTCTTGTTGTTGAAATGCCTTCGAAAAAGCAAAAAATTTGGATCTTGATACATGCCATAAAAATAGGAAATTATTTGACTAGCTCCATTAATTTATTCAGGCATCATTCACAACTTTGTTGATTGAAGTATTGCATGAAATGGGCCTTATGTGCACTTAATTCTTTCATGAGCATGGACCAAATTGAGGAAATCAGTCATTACTAACCCACTTTTGGCAACCTTCATGTAGTATGGCAACTTCTAATTGAGAAGGCAATGAAACTAAATATTCTTTTCCGTAAATCTATAGTTCTTGCTACTGTTCTGGCTCTTGAAGATATATATTGTTCATTCTTACATCCTCATCAGTTAATACTTTCCTTCATAAATTAGTGGTTAACTTTGACTCACAATTTTTTGGATGAATGGCAGATTATTGACAAAGATCCACAAAAGTCAATTCCATTATTTTGGGCTGCTATAAACAGTGGTGACCGAGTTGACAGTGCACTAAAGGACATGGCCTTTTCAATGAAACAGATGAATCGAGCTGAAGAAGCCATAGAAGCTATTAAATCTTTTCGCCACCTATGCTCTCCCCTTTCACAAGAATCCATCGACAATGTTCTTCTTGAACTCTACAAGGTAAGTTCAACTTTTTAGAGAACCACAAGGTAAATTAATGCCTACTGTATTATAAGAAAATAAATGCTAATCGTTATGAATGCTAGTTTTCATCTTGGTAATTAGTATCGCAGCTTATCTACTCTATCCTACCAGTTGATCAACAAACTATTTCCCATTTTACTGGAGGATCAATAATATTCTCAACTATATCTCACATTATAGAATTTATATTGGTATCAATTTCTGTAGTAAATTTAATACTAAGAATGATTTGTGTAATCTGGTGGTAATCTCCCTGTTCTTCATGTGCATTATTAGAAATGTGGGAGAATAAATGACCAAATTGAGATGTTAAACTTCAAGTTAAAGATGATTGATGAGGGGCTAGCCTTTGGTGGGAGGAAAACAAAGTTAACAAGATACAAAGGCAAAAGGTTTTATGTCTCCCTTGACCATGAAAAATGCAGGTAGTTAGGTTTCTGGTCATTTTATCTCTATATTAAATGTATTGGCAAATGCTGTTTTCTCCAGTTTGGACGCACTGAACTCTGGATATCAAATTTCATTTTATCAAGAAAATGCTTTCGCAGGCTACTAGGAAACCTTGCCTGGCTTCACATGCAATCTGAGAATTATGGAGAGGCCGAACAACTTTACAGGTGAGGTTCTGTGAATCACTTTTGCTACCATTTCCTAACATTTACTTTAATAATAGGGATCAAGTGAATGTTTTATTTTAACAAAATAAAAAGCAAATAATTTGTGCATCTATGCTATTGGCTTACTGATTAATGATTGAGTAAACAGGAAATTGATTTATGTTTAATCACTCACCTAGCTTCCTGTTTAAACAATTAAAAGGTTGTTCCATATTTGCAATATAGTGCAAAGATAAGGATGAAACCATTTTTTTCCTTTTCGACAAAATACAACAATGCTAGTGGTGGGCTCAAGTAAAGAAGTTCTAGTGATGAGTTATGTATTTTTCATTTTATTTTGATAACACGCTAAAGTTGTATAGTTCACTAGGATCTAGCATGTGGTTAGCGCGACACACTTGGACTTACACCACCAAGACTTTACTTGGACTTTCCTCTTTTACCAAGATCACACTTCGACTTTCCTTGTTGTACCTGTATCCTACACACTCATAAGTATATATCAAATACAACAATAACCTAACTTAAACCTTTGCCCAAACATCAAAATATACAGTTAGGATCCTCTAGTCCACTTTTTTGTGGACCACTCCTGGTCCACATTTGTGGACCAGACGATCAGATCAGTAGTAGTTAATATATACATTCCTGATCTAATATGTGGATGAGAGGATCCCTGCTCCAAAACCTAGGGTACCTAGATTGCTCCAACAGAGAGGTCCCAGGGTGAGGGTTATCACCTTTTGTTGCAATCAAAATCTATATTTTATTATCAATGCAGTATTGCATACTCCTATCTGGATTTTTAGGTGTTTCTAAAACTTAAGGTATTCTTTAAGTGCTACAAATACATGTCTTAATAATTCATAGTTAGACACAGCCAGGATTTTTTTGTAGGAATTAAGACCTAGCCATTAAACAGTAAAGGTTTATCTTTTTGCCATTCATTTAACTTGCAATAAACTACCAGTTTCCAGCATATATAATCTAACACTAACAAGATGTATAGTAGATAGCTTTTGTACAAAGCAATTAGCTCAATTCCTGGAACTCCTAACATAAGTGCCATATAATACCATTGAAAATATCACTGTAGAAAAAATTAAGTGTGACATTTGTTGCTGTCTTTCTCCTTAACTACTTCTGTAGCTTGCTCCAGAGTCTAGATGATGGTTATATATTTTGTATAATTTTTGTGCGAAAGATTACTCTTTAAAAAGTTAAAGTTTAACAAGCAACTCACAGTTCATGATTGGTGAGTCAAAGAAGGATATTTGACTTAATTATTTCTGAAACATAATGACTGAGTTACTCAAAGCTACTGTCCTGTCTTGGCACACAGATTTATCACTTAAAAGGTTCTCGACTATTCAGTTTGCAGGTGGAAAGGGGAAAGTTGCATGAGAAACTCAATATTAAGCCACTTAAATTTTCCCTTTGTGTATGGCTGCAGGAAAGCATTGGCAATTGAGGAGGATAACAACAAGCAGTGTAATTTAGCCATCTGCTTGATGAAGAAAGGAAGACTTGTGGAGGCTAAGTCAATCCTACAATCTGTTAGGAGTGCACTAGTAGAAGCTTTTGATGAGCTCTCCCTTAAATCTTTTAAAAGAGCTGTTAAAGTGCTCATGGAACTTGAACCTCAAGGTGATCTTTATGGCGACGAGGAAGATTTTCTACAAGGGGATATTTTACAAGGTGGGAATGACCAACTCTTCAATCTTCAATCTTGGTGGCAGAAAAGACCTAAAATGACAGATCATGTGCAGGAGAAGTTTGCATTTACTAGCCATCTTGATCAGAATGAGTTTGATGGTATTAGTTCTAGCTGTTATTTAGATTTGGCTAGTAAGAACAAAAGCCAAAGGTCTGACTTAGGTAAAGAAAGACAGAGTTACCATGAAATTGACACAGAATCAGTTTTAGAAAACGATTCGGTCTTGATCAGGGGATCAGGTCAAACACCAGATTCTTCAAATTTAACTAGACAAAGAGCAGCGATACAAGAGCATGTTTACCTGAAATCTAGAGAAAAAGATCATGTCTTGAAGCCCAAGAGCTTGAACAGAATATGGTCGACTGCAATGGTAAAACCACAACAAAAAAGTGATGGGAACTTGCCAAGTAGCAGAAATCAGAATTGGAACACTGAACCTAATGCCTTTGTTAATGATGAGAGACTAACTAACATCTTTGAGACTCCCACAAGAATTTCGAAGGATGGTCATTCCCCTGCTTTAAGTAGAGAAAATACAAAGAAACACGATTCTTTTCTGACTGGTGTACGGACGTGGTACGACTTGATAGAGGAGTTAAGAAGTTTCGACATCAGCATAGATACCGCAGCTTCAAATGCCACTATTGCAACATCTGAAGTTAATCTCAAGACTCAACTGATCAGGAAGACTGAGAGGAAGCTTTGGGCTGACATGGTTGAGGAGGAGGAAGAACTTGCAAATCAGAAACTAAGCATGCATGTGGAAGCTACTAACAAGTGCATAGTTGAATCCGAAATTTGTCTCAGGACTCAGCTGGTCCAAAAGAGTCGAAAGAGAAACTGGAATTGCAGGGTAGAGGAAGAGGAATCCTCAACTTTTGATAGCAGAGGGAGAAGCTGGATTGATATGCCAGAGGATGATAGATCCATATCTGATGCAAAGTTATCTAATGGTTCTCCGATGCAACCCAGTGCATCAGTCCGTCGGGCGCTCTTGTTAGGATTTGAAGACTCTGATGTATCAATTGATTGAATTGCAAGCCAAAGGCTGTTAGGCTTTGAAGATTTGTAGAAAATCACACTTTGTAAGTTGGAAATCAGATAAATTGTAAATGAAATTTGTCTACTGTGAGAGAACAACTGATTTTTTTGTTCTTTCATTTTATTTTTTCAACTTGTATAGAGGAAAGTGTTTTTTCAACTTGTATAGAGGAAAGTGTTGGGTTCTGAGCGCAGCGAAATACATATATTAAAATCAGATTTTTCTTAAAATTATAGATCTTCAAGGTACATATAGTTTTAAACAAATAAAATATAAAATAAAGCATATCTCGAGTCCACGATAGATGTGAATGATATTACAGATAAATAAAAGTCCCACGTGTGACTCCTCTAGTGTTATCCACGTGCACTAAATCATGGATCATGAACTAGGTATGATCCGTTAGGTGGTAGCATCTTGGATCGACAAAGCTTTTGAAAGAACTATAGATTTCTTTCGAGGAAAAAGGAGAGAAGTGAAAGAAAAGCTCTCTTCCAACTTTTTCAAGGGTGGCTACTTATAGCCTCCAAGGAATATGAAGAGTTAAGGCCTCCATTAATTCTTCATTAAATAGAATTTATTGTCTCTATTAATTTGTAGGATGAAAAGTTATATATGCTCTATTAATTCTTTATTTAAGTAAAATTTATGCCTTCCATTAATTCTTCAAAGAAGATGAAGAGTTACTACTCTTCAAATTCTCCAAGGATCAACATGATTGTGTATATCCGAATTCTCTATTCTTTTTCTTTGAATCAAATAAAATCATATTTGATCTTGACCCGTACTAGTTTCCGATATTTCAGAATTAATTAATAATCAAACTCATTCTTATTCTGAAATAATAAATTGAATAGTTTTAGTATCCACCAAAATAATCAATTATAAATAATGTTCATGTCTACATGCTATG
>JBBPFP011173435.1:0-11261 GCA_037974795.1 Kaempferia galanga | reverse complement strand
GTCTAGACTTGTACATAGAATATGAGACTACTATGGCTGGTCTTAAGATTTTAGTCTGATTAGTTAAAGTTCTCTCACCTTATTCCATGATTGAATGAAACTTTTCTCTCTATCTTTCGATAAACACCTAGTTATGGATTCGACGATGATGAATTACATGTTTACTAAGATCTTGTCATTTTATCTGCTATTTAAAAATAAAAAATAAAAATCTTCTCTTTAATTATTTGATTATTATATTTTTTTAGTGGAATACAAATTACTGAAGCACTCAAAATATAGATGAAGGTATAAAAATAGCTTTAAGAATACTTAGAAGTAAGTTTCATGTGCACTATGAAAAGATATATGATATTTCTATTTTTTTTTCTTATTGTAAATTTCTAAACGATTCAAAAAATGAGATGATAATTGATTTGTATGGATGATTATAGGGAGCAACAACTACATGCTATGTGGCACTGCATTCGAATCTCAGGGGTGTGATTGAGAAGTACATCGACTTTTGCAATGAGGGGGATACAAGTAACCATGCCAAGGACCTTCACTAGCAAGAAAGTTTTGAGATTTAAGTGAGAAGATGGTTAAAGCCAATGAGCAAAGAGCATTCAAGGCAAGGGGATAAGTAGCATCTACGAAGATCCTTTAAGTTCATGCAACAAGATGTAATTGAGAGGAGTAGTTTTGAGTGTTTCCTAATTAAAATTTCTTTGTCTATGAGTAATTTTGTTTGTTATAAAAGTGTAAAAATGATAATTTGTATACTTATCTTGGTTGTTTATTTAATAATATACTGTTGATTGAAGTAGATTTGGTTTTCATTTATCTTCTATTTGTCTTTGTTATTAAAATACATCAGTTTAAAATTGTTGCAAAACTGTGTCTATCGCGCTCAAAGACAACGGTTTTTAAACATTGTGAAATTGTTATCATTAGTATTAAAAGACAACGGTTAAAATTATTACAAAACGGTTGTCTTTAGTATTAAAAGACAATAGTTTAAAACCGTTGTCATTGGACTCACTGTTAACAACACTGTCAATTACAACGGTTTTAAAATGACAAAGACAACGGATTTTATCCATTGTCTTTTAACATTTTTGTTGTAGTATTAAGATTACTTAGGACTTTCCTACACACTTAGTTCATCTTGTTAGAACAAAAATAACACTTAACTTTGAACTCTTTGCTATTATCAAACCCATATTTGATCATTGGTACACCCTGCACCAACACTATGTATCTATAAGATTGACAAAGATTTTTGTTTGTGTTAAGTAGTATGTTTAGCAAATATGTTTCGAGTTGATAGGTCAAGTAGATTAATATTGACCTAATACTTGATATTGGATGAAGTCCAAGTAGATTAGACACTTGGCAATTAGGAATGTACTAAGGAGTTGACAATTGGAGTTAATTCCATGCACATGTGAAGACTTACAAAAGTTAATTTCATAGAGGTTTTTGAAAAGACATCCTTGGGAAATTATAAAATAAATGTTGTTACATTCTAGAGCCAACCTTACCAAAGAAAAGCAACAAGTGATCAAAAGAAAGCTTCATTCGTGTAACTATTTGTTGTTCATGTCTTGTATTTGCTATATTTATTATATTTCATGACTTTTGTAATAACAGATATCGTAAAAGGTTTCTCCAGCTTCATAAAGTATCCAAGGAGAAAAATTAAAGCTATTACTGAGTGATCAACCTTATAAATCATAGACAGTGAATAGAAATCAAAATTCTAAATCACTTAAATCTTCATGTGGATCGCGTTTCTTCTTTTTGAGTTGCTTTTCTACTATGTAAAAACTCATTGTAGATGAACTCAAATGAAAAATCGACAAACAACTATTCACCCCTTCCCTTCTATTCGCTTATCATTGGTCCTTGATCAAACACGACTCCTGAGTGCCAAAAGAAAGAAGAATCATCTTGGTTCTTTTTATTGTTAGCTTCATCCTATATGTATAAAATGAAATTCATTTCATTTGTTAGAGTGTCCACGTCAATTATCCTAAACTAAACTTTTACCTTAAAATTTACATTTTGGATAAAAATATAATTAGTAGTTCTCTAAATTTATAGAAATGAAATCTATTTCCTAAACACTAAAATAGTATTTCTATGCTCTCTCTAATAATAAAAATATTTCTCTTCCCTCCATCTAATAATAAAAAATATATAATAAATAATAATAAACAAATATATAATAAATTATAAAGAAGTTGATGCATTATATAATAAAAATAGATATTCAAATTTAATAAAGTCATTGTTTAACTTAAATTTTTAATTTTGGAGGAAGCCAGAGACCTGTCGAATCCTTTCTAAGAATACAAACTAAAAACTCATGTTGCTTTTCGAATAAGCCATAAATTCTCGAACCAAAAATGTTTAAACAAATTTAGCACAACGCAAACTATCGAACAGTAGCAACTAGCAGGATATCTATCATCTGATAAGAAAGATTGCATTTTCGCTAGGGGAATTCATTACGTACTATTTGGCTAAGATTCCAAAAAATCATAAATAAAATAAAATGAAAACAAAAAAGCAGCTGCTACAGAATCATAGTAGATAGAATTCTGTTAATATAATTGCCAAAGACTTTGTCAATACTCTTTGCTAGAAACTTTTTGCTGAAAGAAAATGAGGTGGTTCAACGTGAAAAATGTATTGTCAAAATACAAGGATGTTTAGCTGGGTTGAATTAGCATACTTTCATCCCCTTCATCGCTGTACAGTCTGATTTCATTTTCTTCTGCTACCTCCTAGCAGTAAAGTCAATTTTGGGGGAAAACTAATTATAAACTACTGAATCTTCAAAATCTGCCTACCATCTTCCAATATATCCGTGCCCTCAGACATGATGATCTCCAAATCTCTCACATCTCGCTTCAAGACATTGCCCAACCTAGCAATCGCTTCAGTTTCTTGTTGAAGTGCCTAACAAAAGAATAACGAAAAATTATTGAAGAGGCCGACCACATATAAAGTTACAACAAACCTTACCTCTTGCAAGTCACAAAGGCTTTGCTCCTGCAACTTTGCTGACCCTAGAATATGGATGGAATCTCTGAAATCACCAGAGTTAGCACGCATGCGGGTTATAGAAAGAAGATTATGTACCCTTCTCGATAACTCTGTTCCAGGACCTTTCAGCTTCAAGTGAATCAAATGCCCTTTCAGTAAGAACATTCAGGGGAAAAAAGATTAAATAGATGGGATTTAAACAGATGGCCTACTTGTCTTGCGATTGTAGCCAACTTCTCAGACAGTTCAGCTTCACCTTTCATCAGAGGTATCCTGTAACCCTTACTCTCCAGAGCTTCCACTATCCTCATGACCTTTCCAACATATTATGTTAGTGCAGTCGCATATATGATTATACCATTTACATTCATATAATGAAAAGGACACAATATTTCCTACCCTCAAAAGACGCCTCAGAAGTGTTTGTTCTTTCTGTTTCAATCTTTGAATCCACTGAAAACTGTCTGCTTGAAAATGTCTTTGGAGCTGAAATAAAGCAATATAATTACAACCAAGAAAAAAAGGGGTAAACTGTACTAGGTGCCCTGGAAAGGTTTCAGAATTTGCACTCATCACCCTGAGGTGACACATTTCGTATAACAAGAAATAATTCTTATTAAAGCTGGCAAGATTAGCCCCGATCTGAAACAAGATTAATAGAGGCCAGCTCGTAAGTGTTATGACATGACTGAAAGGTTTCAGTATTGCAATCAACATCCTTGGGTGACACGTCTGCTAACAAGAAATGAGTCTTGTTAAAGCTGGCAATATTAGCCCAGATCCGAAACAAGATTAGTAGAGGTAAAGCACAAAAATGTTATGACATGACAGAATATATAAATAGGCAACAAGTAGAAAATTTATTTCAAAAATACTAATAACTTTTATGTTATAAGTTAATTCTTAATAGAGTTTATTTAGCCCTGCACCTTATAAAATTATGCATATAAATATTGAATTATTTTTGTCTTCTCTCATATTATTTTCCATTGGTCTGTCACACCCAAGGTTAATGATTTTCACCCATACCACATCACTTCCCTTAACACATTGGCACTACTCATTGAAAGGTCAATTGTCAACGCTCAGTGCTAAGGTTATAATTACTTCAGAATAGAAATTTCAACTACACAAAATGGGTGCAGCAATGCCCCTTCGCGTCAATTACTTTGATGAATTGCCAAAGGGCTACACCAAAGACATCATGGAAGGGATTAGGACTATTTTTGCTCCATGTTTTGCCCTAATACTACTGTTGCATGACCATCTGCACATTGCACCTCCTCCAGCCATTACACACCTAACCGTAATGAATCTCAGTCACCTGGGTTACTGGCCACTCCTTGTCATCCTTGCCGTTTTTTGCCTTGTCTACCCCCTCAAACATGCATACTCACCACCCTTTACATCAATGAATTAATGTCTTTCTTCCTCCTACCCACTCACTGATGTTCCTCACCCCACTGTGCATGCTAAGAACCCAAATAAAAAGATCAACATTAGCTATCTTGATAATCCTGATATGACAGTGTCCTTCAGCAGAGCTGACTTTATCACAATGACTGACCAGCCAACTTCCGAGGGTAGCACAATTTGACGTTGTTGCAAGTACTTGTGTAGCTCTTCATAGGGAACACCACCACCATGGTCAGTGCTTGCAGTTGGGTCTGTCACCCCGACTGTGACCTTAAAGGAGAGGGAAGGCTGATGGCTAATTTGGTGATCATGAAAAAGATTGTTGATGCTAACTGCAACCACAAAGAGATGACTAATGGGTAATTTGGTCCTTATACCCCAATATCATTTTCCTCCTATCTATCACAAAGAAATCAACCTTGAATATTTTTTCCTCCTTTTCTGTTCTCTCCCCTCCCTCCTCCCCCTTTTCTTGTTCGAAGAAATGACATCCTAAGCCTTTCAACCTCTTATTTCCCCATTCTTCGCCCTCTCTTACTGCCTTCTCTACCTCTTTTTATTTTCTTCTTCATGGGGGATCTCAACTAGAGAAGCTCGTTATCATCTCCTTAGCAAGGCCATCCTCTTCTATAAGATAAATCACCTACTTGGAAGGGGGTTTATATAAATGGGGGAACAATGATAAGCAATGGTTTCAAAGTTGGAAAGATCACGAGCCAAGCACTTTTATCAACAAAAGGGCTAAAGTTAGCTTGAAGATTGAACTGTGTTAGAAGTCGTCACTGCTAATCTCCTATATCACAAGGAAACCACCCAACAAGAGTAGGCATCGCAATTGCCATGGGGGAAGGGGAGGAGTGAGGATTTAACCTCTCTTTTGAGCCAAGGAAGTAGGTTATCATACAATCCTTCCTCCCAAACCCTGCCCTACCCCTCTTCTTATGTGGGACAGGATCAAGCCCAGCCAACGTGCTCAATCTTTTCATGGGGAAGATGGTTAATGCATGTTCTCATCAAGGCAGGTCAATTGCCATCCCTAAGATGGAATGCTTCTTGGGGCTAATGAAATTCCTAAGGATTTTTGGTTGAAAGAAAATTAATCACGAAAAATGGGAGCTAATTATGGTAGAGGTTGAGAAGCTTAAGGATCTCTTTATGAATGACAGGGGCAAATGTAGATCAATTGCATACTATAAGCTATCATTTTTAGTTACCCATTTCACCCTTTAAATGCCAAAACTCCATCCTTATGTCCATCCCCTTCTACTCCAAGATGATTTGCACCCCTTCTGCCACACCCTTTTTCTCTGCCATTGATAAGCCATTCTAGCATTGTGACAACTTTATCAACCTAATTAAGCTACACTCTTGCTCAAGGACCCAACATATTGGCATAGGGTGAAAGCACACCCCTTGTTCACTAGTATCAAGTGATATGGGCCAACATTCTTAGCAAGAAAGATCAACAAAGAGTGGCATGGGCAATGGTGAAGAGATTGGTGGTGGTACGTCACGAGTAATGTTTAGGAGTTTTCAAATTTTTAATTACAATCAAATAAAACATTTGCTAACATGGATGAAATACACAAAATTGCTAAGTGACATTTAGACAGTGAATGAACAATAGATCGATCAGTGCGCAGGAGAATAATTTGAAATTTTTGAAAACTTCATGCATCAAAATTTTCTATGGGCACTTAGTGCAATTTACCAAAAAATTTACTAGTTACCAAAAATTGTTGAGACTAACTAGCTTGACATTAGCTTGTGTCATTTTCAGCCTCTCAGCATCTGAAATAATAACTTCATCCTGAAGCTGCAGGAATACAAACACATTATCACAGACATTTAAAATTATATAAGATAATTATAGAAAAAATGGCATTCAAAACAGAATCATGTGAAAATTTAAAGATGATTTCAGGACAAGTGATTTACTTCTTCATGATTCTTGCTTAGATATAGATCAATCATACGAATTATTCAAATTTTATTTATAACTAAATAACATTGAAAAAGTAGATGTAAGAAAGAGAATAGTTTAGGTCCATACACCTCATCTAAATTCTACATAAACAATCAAACTATTTGATGTTGACTACATAATTCTTATCCTTCATTGACCTCTCTTTATCTAGACTATATCGCAAGTAATATTTAGATCATCTCTTAAAATCATTTTTAATAGTGTTTTTTAGTATCCATAGAACTCACCTTTAGTTTTGTCTAGCTGTAAATATGGACTTAGAAGATGCCCATATTAACCTATTTTCTTTTATTTATAGATAAATAAATTGAGATTGACAGTCTTTTAAAAGCCAAGTCGCAATGAAAATGCAATGTCGAGAAGCCACCTTCAAAAGAATCATAACTCCCCTTCTAAGAAGGCAACTTCACAATAGACCCACGGTTTGAATTGTCAGTTCACACTAAAAAAACCATTGGATGTTTTTTTTTAACAGTCAAGATTTTTTCAATCAATAAAGAGTCTCATTCAATAATATTCATAACATTTTAATAGTGTGATTCAATGTAAACCAACTCATTTGCCTTTTTCAATGTGAGGCTAGCCCACATTTTTATTGGAACTAATTTTCCAACCCATTTGCCTCAAATTTTCTAATGTGGGACTATTCCACTTTCAACTCATTCAATTTTTTCATCCCATTTAGTTCTCTTAGTAGATCCCCATTGGTCTTATTCTATTCTTTTTATCCATCCAACATCTAACTTATTGAGTTTATAGAGAACATTTAACTTGTATGATATGTTCAACAATAATTTATCAAATGATAAAATTTGTTCAAAAATAAACTTTTAGTGAGGCCACCACTGAGCATACAAAATTGATCAAAAGATATAACCTGTGTGATATATAAATATCTCATGACACTAAAATATAATAAAGTCAATGTTAGATAAAAAACAATTGGTTTAGTGGTTTATGATACATTATTATAGTAAAAGCAATGATAATTATAAAATAGTGATATTCAAGGGAAGAGTCTGACGAAAGGAGTATAAAAATTTCAAGTAGAGAGAAATCCTAGGAAGTAGATAGAAATGTTTTACTTGAGTAGACAGTTGGAGAAAAGAATAAAGAATGAATTCCTTGGTCATTCCTTTTGTTGATAAAAACACATAAATAAACTTAAATATAAAATTAAAAAAGTAAATTTAGTGGACAACAAACTGCGGCTTTCCTTAAAATAGATGTGCCTTATTCAATAATATTTATAACATTAACGTCATTCAATGTAAACAAATCCACTTGTCTTGAATTTACCAATGGGATTATTACACCTTTTCATTGGAGTCATTTTTCATTTATAAACCAACCCATTTGCCTTGTCCGTTGGAGCTGATATTTTAAAATATATATATAAAATAAAACATAATAAATATGGACTGTTGAACCGGCAGTGAACCATGACCCAAACCATAACAGGTGATTCTAAATTGTAAATCTTAACCGGTTAAGGGCCAAAATTTTTGAGCCGGATTATGAAGCATATTGAGTCTACCTCGTAAATGAAGCAATTAACGTTTGCAACTCCAAGGCTTGAGAAGAACTAAAAATAGTAACTCATAAGTGACCTATCAACTAGGTGGTAAATATAGTAGTGTAGCTCAGTGGATAATCGACTTATTGAAAAAGTCAATATTGGAACCTCAAATAAGTCCATATGATCAATGAAATTGATTTCCCTATGGAGAAAGTTAAAATAAAGATCTAGAAAATAATTTATAAGGTTAAATAAGAAGTAATGAAACCGAAAATCATTCCACAAAAATAGCCTATTTTAGTATCTATACAAATATTGAAAAATATTTATTTGTGTAAAGTAATTCTGCTCATGATGAATAAACTCAGCCATAGCTTGTCCTAAGCCCAGATAGAGGAGGGTTGTGTTAAATTGTCGGTCAGCATTAAACAAAGGCAAGCATTATGTATAGATCCATCAAACTATTATGTTATGATAGTGTTCGAATGCAACATCTATACAAGAATCACTATATCTCAATGAGAATCTGGGCATAATAACAAGAGTCTTCACATTGTAAATTAGATAAGAACAAATATTATAAGAATACTGATTATCTTATATTTGAAACATGAAACATAAGAATGTTCATTAGTAAAGCAATGAAGGTAGTGAATACAATGATTAAAAGAAAAATTAATGTTTTATACTTCAAAGAGATAAAATGGGTATAGAAGAGGGCAAAGATGATAGAGAACTTAGTTTTTAAGTTAAGATACATTGAAAAAAGTAAAATAAATAATGGAGTAGGTATTCTTATAGATAGATCATTAAAGGAGAAAATAGCAATAGTTAGGAAGATAAAATTATAGTTCTCAAGATAGTGGTAACAATAAAAATTATTAATATAATTAGCATATATGCATCTCAGGTAGGAATAGATAAAGACATCAAAACTAAATTAGGGGAAATCTAAATAAGGTAGTACAAAAAATTTCAACAAACAAGATGATTTTAATAGGAGATTTGTAGGAGTAATAAATGAGAAATATGATAGTGTGCATGGGATCATGTTTTTGGATCAAAAATGGAAGAAAAAAATTATATTAGATTTCGCGATGGTTTATGAACTTATAATAACTAATATTTTTCAATAAGAGAGAACACATGGTTATGTTCAAAAATGAGAAATAAGTCAGATATTGACTTTCTTATATTCAAGAAAAGAAATAGACAAATTTGTAAAGATTGCAAGATCATCCTTGGAGAAAACTTAACCACCCAACATAAAATAATGTTATTAAATACATGCCTCGAGCATAGTAGCAACCAAAGAAAAACGTGCATTGTTTCTAAGATCAAATGATGGAAGTTAAAAGATGGAAAGAAAAATATCTTTAAGGAGAGGGTAAAAGCACACAAGTATTAAGAGAAATACATGGCGACACAACTCGACAAGGGGTAAGATGGCATCAAATTTAAAAACAGTGGCCAAGAACATACTTAGTGAGTAAAGATGAGAGACACCGCCAAATAAAAAAATTTAGAAGTGAAATGAGAGTTCAAGAGAGTGGCGAAAAAATAATACACTATAAGTTACTATATTTGTAAGAACTAAGAAAATATTAGTGCAATCGACTTCTAGTTTAGGGTTTTAATGTTTGATCAATACGTTTGAATAAGTATGAGAAGGAGATTATTGGTACAATCTACCTTTAGTCATGATTAACTAAGAGTTAATAAGTGTAAAATCCAAACAAGTCAAAAGTACCAAGATGCTTGGCAGTTGGTGGAAGTCCTGGTAGGTTACAAGAGACTACATGTTAGATAAGATGTGAAATCCTAAAGGAATGAACGCTAAGTAGGAGTGAAGTCAAAGTAGGTTAAAAGGAACCAGATAGCAAGGTAAAGTCCTAGCAGGTTGTAGGAAACCCAATGTCAGACAAGCCTGAAACCCTTAAAATAATATGTTTTCAATGCAAAGAAATAGGACACTATAAGAACAAGTATTCTAAGAAAACTCTTGCACAACCCTTAGTGAAGGAGGTATCGTTACCTGAGGTTCAGAAGAGTATCGAACATGTAATGTGCTTGAAGTGTAAGAAGATGAGTCATTACAAAAATTAATGTCCATAGAAGAGATCCAAGGATAAGCAAGGAAGCTCAGATCTAGGAGTATCCAAGGTAACCTCTATGGTAACAAAATTCAATTTTATGTAAATCCACTTTATAAAATCTATGCTAATAAATTAGATAATCTGACAGTTTATAATGCTTTGTATGATTCTCCTAGATTAAATTCAAACTACTTTAAAAAAATGAAAATAAAAAATTTAAATAATGGTATATTAAATTATTTAAATTTTAAAGCTTTAAAATTTAGAAGAAAAAAAACAAAATAGGAGAAAAATAGAAATTATATTTTAAAACAAAATTATGTTTAAAAAAGAAATACAGAAATTAAATTTTAAAAAAATAAAATAAAACATGCATTGCATACCATACTCATGCATTTCATTAACTCCGTGAAATTAAGGATAAATGATATTATTTGACATCCTAAACAAGAGGATCAAAATTCACCTCGAATAGAAAGAATTTCACATATCTCATTAAAACCATAACATTATCTTATAATGTGTACTAAGATACATACAAGTGAGATGTTAAAGACACAAAATGAAAATTATTTTTGAAGATTAGTTTCTTAAAAATTATTTTCGAAAATAGTCATTGACATGATAATGTCTAAATTTGGCAAAAACAAAAAAAAAAGTCTAACCCGAGTGCCCACAGTCAAGTGTAGAGAATGATAATGTCTAAATGATTTGTTATGAAATTTTAACAATCAAGTTTTTGTAAACTTTCAAAATTATATATTTTTGATCATCCATAAATCCCTAAGTACCTAAGTATCTCTGATTTTATTTATGATTAAGAGAATTTAAAAGTTTTCTAAAACAAAGAATTTTTTAAAAAAATCATTGACTCGATTTAAAATGGCTTCAAAATTGAGTTATATATATATATATATATATATATATTTGAAAATTTGACAAAGTAAAATCAACACATTAAATTATTAGTATTAGCCCTAAGAGCCAATTATGAGATGATTAGGCTTATTGAGTTCATACGATAAATTATTGGGCTAATGGATTAAGTCTAATTTGGATTAGACCTTTTAAGATAGACTCAAGTTAGACCCATTGAGCTAGATCCAACTTAGGCCTATCGGATTAAACTCAAGCTAGTTTCATTTGAGTTAGACTCAAATTAAAAGAGTAATAATGATGATTAATTGAGAATTAATCATGCAAATAA
>JBBPFP011173434.1:0-23604 GCA_037974795.1 Kaempferia galanga | reverse complement strand
ATCGGTTGTGCTTTAGGTCATTGTTAATCCTCTTCTCTTTCCGTGCTCCCCTTAAACAAAACTCGATCCCAAAGTAAAACATGGCTGCACCGTGTATACAAGCGACACCATAAGGCCGATCGTTAGGTATCATTCAACCTACCAATATGTTCTTAGTGCCGCTATGCAATGTGATTTTGTTAAGACTATCATATAGGGATAGTCCACGTGAGTCGACACTAGGTGATCAATCACTAGTAGTTGGTACAATGCTATAATTGAAAGGATATTTATGCATAATTAGTTGTGATTAAGTTTTGCTTATAATTACTCTAAATATAGCTTCTTTGTTTTTTAGTTATACGGTGACACTTCATTCTTGTGTTAAGTTAAAAGTTCGAGAGCTTAAACATTTATATAATATATAGACAAAATGTGTGTTTATTTATAGATTTATTCTATATAAAAAATCATTAATAAATTATTAATTTAATAATATTTATTAACAAGTAATTTATACATAAATAATTAAAATTATTAATAGAGTTAATGAAACAGAAATTAAAGATTTGGTTATAAACAAAACGCACGTTCCAAAAGAATCTAATAAGGATGCTTGGTACGTTGGTTTCGGAGATTACTATGGGAATGACATCTTTTTATTTTTATTTTTTATTTTTAAATGGGAATTAAAATTAAAATATAAATTTTATATCCCTAATTTCATAACTCATATCCTTATATATTATCATTGAATTCATTCCTTTCTTGGTTAAAAATATATTATCGTTCTCATTTGTCAATTATATACCACGCGCTCCTAAGAAATTTAACTTTAAATTAAGATATCTTTTTCCACCAAATTACTCTAATTCATAAATACACCTGCCATGGGACATTTCTCCCTAGTACTTAAGGTTAAGAACTTAAGATTAAAAGAACTCATATACTTTGATAATATTATAGATCTCAATCAACATAAATTTATTTTTAGTTTTAACCCAAAGTCTTATACTAATATAAATATCTTTTATTTTAATTTTTTCAATATTAGATATTAATTATACTCTAAATAATTTTTTCCTCAAATAAAGGACCACTATTATTCTTAAAATCAAGATCTCTCCTCAAATATCTAGTCATTATTAATCTCCTCTAGACCTTTCACAAGTATCCCATCACTCTTAACCTATTTTGAATCTCCCCTCAACTTTATTTAAGGTCACCCCACATGATATCCAATCTAAACCATAATTTTGATACCACTTATTATGACCAAAAGAATTCCGATATAATTATATTTCCAACCATAAAGAGTTACAATGCTTCTTAAATTTAATTAGAAGGCAAAATACGAGGTTAGACGGTCTATCCCAAAACTAATCGGGTTATAAGACCCCCATGGATTGGCGTAATTATAAATGGCAAAGGTGATTCGCTCGCCCCCAGCGCCTCCGCCAACCCGTCCCTAGGCCAACACAGAGGAGGTAAATCACGGGTGACTACTAACTATTAGTGCAAATGGTCAAGATATGGAGGAGGTATGCTCGGATACGTCAAGTTTCCATCTCGAGACCACAACCTCCCATGCCTTAACCACCGCACCGCTCCGAGTGGACCCTCAGGCACAATGTACATGTGGTGATGTCATCTAGGCAAATAACTAAAACTAGAAAATTAAAGGCACACACTTATGTAGATTTAAGCAAATAGGCAGCAGATCCCTCGATATGGCATCTCTCCAAGAAGCATTTAATGACTTGTATACCCAACTCTGCTGTGGTTCATGTTTCTGTGCTTATAATGGCTCCAGAATGTGTCAATTTGGAATGAACAAATTACTTTTATGGTTGAAAAGGTTGTAGAAATAGCACCATTTCCTTCCTTCCTCGTTGTTTCAATCTTATCAAAAGCTTAAATAGCATTGGTTTATTTTGACATTCTTGTATATAACTTCGAGGCCAAAGGTGGGTCATTGCCTGAAGTTTCTTATTCAGCCAGAAAATTACATAAATAAAATTAGTCTTAATCCAATAAAAAAGACTAAACACCATGGACCTGTCGGTCATGTTTCTGGATTTACTTGGATTGCATAATTTGTGTTTATACTTTATGGCCCGAAACCAAAGCTTTGCTAATTTAATAGGGAATTCTTAACATATTTTGGAATCATGCTCAATGTTGAGCTTCAGTGGATCTGAATTGTAAATTAGGCAAGAAAACAGGATTTTTAGCATGAAAGTTATGACAAAGCTACCTGTTTATAAAGATCAACTTGTCAGCCTTAATCCAATGAAAAGCTAAAATGACACTAGGTATCTTGAATGTTTTTGCAATGCGTGCCAGTTGACTGGGTTATACTGCTTGAAGCATTGATCAGTCACCTGGAGATATTATAAAGCCTTGATCCAGAAAAAAGCTATATAAATATAATGATGGGAGGATTTGTGTGATCCTTTTGATATGCTCGAATGTAGATTATCAATATCTGGCCTGAATGGCAAATTGTGCCCAACTCTTATGTAATAATGAATCCTAGAGGATGAGCCTTGGCAGAGAAATAAAGATTCTCATCTAAGACTTGGTGACTAAAGTGTGTGTTGTGGTAATAACCCACTTCTCAGAGAGGAAAAGTTACATGCACTAGAACCCAAATTGGCAAGATCAAGAGCCTAGTTCATCTCACTCTTGTTTTAACAGATTACTTCTTAGTGGTTCCATCAGATGAAATGACCAGAAGTCCTAATAAAATGTTGGGAAAGGGTCTAAAATAATTATCATGAACAAATTCTATAGGGATCATCTATCATAATTTAACTTTAATTGATTCTAAATACTAATTCACACAGCTACTATATTTTGAGACAAAAATAACCGGCAGAGTGAAACTTACGCCAAGTCCTCGTAAGTGTCAGATTTGTTCACAGCCTTCCCTTCAGCGAGTTCCAGGCAAGAATGGTGTATGATCATTTCTTTCACAGTATACTTTGTACTTTTGATGTCATTGTCCCACAAAATGCACTGTGATTCAATAGAGTTAAGTAAAACTTAGACTATATAGTAAAGAGAAAGATTGACTAGAAATTGATGAATTTAAGATATGACAACCTTTCTCACATACTCTTTCTTCACCGTGTCCCATGGCATTTTTCCTTTAGCAGAGAAGATTGAAGCATTCCAAAGTGCCCCTCTAGCAACCATTAAAGACGAGGCTCCTGAAACATGCTTGATCATTAAAAAGAATATTCAGCCATTTTAATTTATGATGGGTTGTTAGTAGCACCATATAGAATCATGTGAAATAGTAATCTGACATTCTTAACTTTGATGAAATAAGTGAAAAATCAAGTGATTAGCAGCTACTGCCCTACACTTTCATCTCTGCAAGTATTCAATAGTTTTCATATAAATAAATGCTAAGGAGCAAGCGCTTACAAACATTTCATGGTTAAACTTAGTAGAAAATCAAACGGAAGTAACTTGTGACTTTGGAGAAAATAGTGTATAATAGGCATAAAAGTAAAAAATTTAACTTTCAAGTGAAAATACGAATTGAAGAGCAGGAAACTTTTAATGATAAGACAACATTGTATCACGATATAGTCCAAGCAAGTTGGAAACGGACTTTTTTTCAGATAAAAGTAAAAATGTGGGATAATACAGTTTGACTGTTTCTTAGTGCCAAAATCAATGTCTCAAAACCTATAAGGCTTAGTTCATATTCGACTAACTAGCATGCTGTTGATTGAAAGAAATATTTTCATTCACATATAGACTCTTTCCTTTTTTTTCCCTTTCCTTACCAAAAAGTTTGGTCATTAGAAGAGATGGAAAAACTAATTGATAATATAATTAAACCAGCTGGTCCTGGCTTGCCTGCTGGTTGAAGTGGTTAGCTTATACTATTTGGTAGAAGATGCAGATTAAGAGTAAATTTCTTAGACTTTCTTTTTTTAATATATTTTGCACAGTTTTACCACTTGAATCTTTTTCCCTTTTCATATTCTGTATTTTGTTGGAGAAGAGAGATGAGTTTTTCTGTTGTTAGCTTAGATGTGAGTTTGGATGAAGAGAATAATAATAATAGTAATGTTGTTATTATTACAGCTACTACCCGTCGCATCTTTCATTCGTCCAAAATCTTCATACTCAAAAGCATCACCATTAGCTATAACAGGAATAGATAATGATGCTACTACGTCTGCAATCCCATTCCACTTTGCAGGATCCCTTGGTCTATCTTTGACTTTTCTGCAATAGATAAAAAAATAAATCTATGATAAATTTATAAATACAATTAAATTAAGAAACAAGTAGACATGGTTTGATGTTAAATTATGTATACAAAAAAACAACCCCATACAACTTTCTTTTAGTTTACTATGTTGTTTTGTTGGCGCCTTATAGTTTTGATCTCTACATGAAATTGGTAAAGTGTTGGTCATAGTGAAATAACAATATAGAAGATTTTGTTACATCCCCTACAAAAGGAATGTATGAACTCCAAAACCATTATAATACTCATCCCAGCATGTGTCATTTAAACCATAACAAAAGACCACAAGTGCTGTTGAGCATCAAAAGAAATTTCTGGCCAGTGCCATACAGAGCAGCAACGGTCAATTTGGTATAATATGCATAGATTGGGCAAGGTTTAGACAATATCATTTCTACTCTCGTGCAGCAGCACAGTACAGACCAGAATGGCAACTGCTTATTACAGCATAATTAATAAAAGAGGGCTTTAATACCTTCCATGGACAGCCAAAGCTGATACGCCAGTCTTTTCAATCCGCCGTGCTAATTCTACAGTTTGTTGAGAAGAATCAAGAAGGCGAATCTTACAAGTTATGGTTGTATCCAAGTTCCTTCTTAAGGTGGCCAAAATCTGCATGATGAAGAAAGTATCAATGTCAATTGAAAAGAACACTAACCATGTCGTTAAACTGCTATAACTGCTAAAAAATTAAGACTGGCAGTACATCATGAATGAGTTCTGGTTTAGAAAGTAGTGCAGCACCCATTCCACCACTGAGGGAGAAAGACTTAGGGCAGCCCATATTAATATCTATCGCTGCTACATCTTTGCACCTGAAAACTAAATAACAACATTAGCAATAAACTTACATGAAGACAACTTTCATAAAATACAATCCTATAGCCAAGTGAATGTATCCTAACTACACAATCACTGTTCAATGCTTACACTATTTGAGCAGCAGAGAGAGCCCTGATAGCATCAGCGGTTCCCATCTGAAATACAACCCTGTTCCTCTCAGCACAGCATGTTCTAAATACAACCTCTTTAGTTCCTTTCACAACAAAGTCAATAGTACCAAGTATCTCTGGAAAATACAAACTAGATATCAAGGACTAGAAATATACTTTCTAGAATGCCAGTAAGATATAACAGTTAAACATGTACATGTGAGTATATGTATACATATAAAGCTGTCCATATGTGTTAGCAATTAGCATTATCAACAGAAGATGGAAAATAGAAGGTGAAACATTAATGTTACACAATATTTTCTAAATAAAAAAGAAGCCATTCACTACTATCAAAAATCAAGGACCAGTCAATAATGATAAATTTAATACCTGGTACATTAAAATTCTACAATTTAATTTAATAATGACAAATAATCCATGTGATTGGGGTTTAATCCAGGGGTGGAGGATAAGTGTTTATTAAAGTATGACATGAGGGGAAATTGCGTGCAATTTAAACTAAAGCCATAGTCATATTAGAGACAAACCAGCCACATGAGTGAATTGGTGGTTCAGCTAAACTGAACCTAAATGTTTGATTAATTAGAAACCTGGGTTTTGAGTTGAGTTAATTACTAAATCTATCATGAATTAAACTAGTTTTAGCAAATCTTTCATATACTTTCATATTTGTCACATCTATCATAGACTACTAAAATCATTAGCGTTTACATCATCATTAGAGGGCGCCAGTTAGCTTAGTTGGTAAGGACTTTTGTTGCTAAAGTTTGGGTTTGAAACCAGCATTCATTGATGACACTTAAGTGCACCAATTCATTCAATTTATCCACATTTGTATGCCAACTTGTTTAATTAAAAACATTTTTAAATTATTTCTAATAAATAACAAATTATTTAATAAGCATTATCTCTCCCCTTAACCCGTCATCAAATCCTTAACCCTTCTCTTTCAAATTCCAGGAAAAGAAACTTAAATACTAGTAACAAATTTATCAAGGATTTAGGAAAAAAACACTAGTAGAGAGATATGAAAAAGGATAAAAGCCTTTGAACCAAAAAGAGGATGAAAGCCTGCAGATAAATTAATATCAAGGAAAAGAAATGACATGTCATCACAAGCCTAACAAATATGGATCTAAACCCCATGTAAACAAGAATGTCAAAATTGCAAAGTATGAATTCACATTTAAAATTGCAGCTATTAGTAGGCACTTATCCAATGGCTAAGCTTAGTACCATTTAGGCGTCGTTCGCATTTGACTAATCTGTGATCTATTATCTCCTCCCCATAAGTTATATCGGCACCATATTCAGCAGCAAGTAACCTAAATGGTAGAGTGCCCTGCAAGAAGGGAATTTAACTTAAATTATAAGTAACAAAATTTCCATATCAACAAGTTCCATGAGAAGAATAGGAACTGCATAAACAGAAGAAGAAACAACAGAAGAAAAAAAAAACAAGGTTGTTTTAAATACTATATAGTGCTTAACTAAAAACCATCTTGAAGAGAGAAAAAGTTATTGAAATCACAAGTTGATCTATACTATATAGTCCAGTGAGGGACAATTTTAAATATATACTGAAATGACAAGAATCAAATTTCCTTAGTTCTCGAGCAATCATGGCTACGTAATTTCCAATCAAAAAAAGTGTCTTATTAGTCCAATGACATCTCTTACTTATCTAACTCTGCTTCGAGATTTCTACAGTAAAATAAAAATAAATAAACAAACCAACTATAATAATTTATGGAACTAGGGAACTACATATCTTAGACATTAATTCCACTATGCTTTTGAACCCTAAATTCTTCCAGAATTGAGTGTCAGGTGGCTTCCGTCTCTGGGAAGATCTCAATCAAACACGAATCACAAATAAGTGCAACTAAGATGTAAATGCGTAGCGTCCGAGTACACAAATCAAAGCGAGTCGAATAGGATGGAATAGCTGAGAAACAAAAGGAAGAGAGGGGAGCATAAGGACGAGCGACGGACCACTCGGACCATGGGGGCAAGAACCAGCTTGTTATGGTAATCCATAACCGCCGTCGCGTCGCGTCGTCTGCTTCCCGGTCGGCGATTTTTAGGCACGCAGTGGTATCGTTCTCCGACGCAGCCGCCACGTTCTGCGTTGAGAGCGAAAGAGGCGGGTTGCGAGTCGGCCGGGTTCATTTTGTTTTTTGTTTTTTGTTTTTTGTTTTTTTAATAAATTTTGTTTTAATTTTCGTAAATGCCCCGTCACAAAATATAAGTATATAACAAAAAAAACAAGGGATACAATCGAATAGAAATTATTTATTTTTAGCACAAACTAAATTTGCACATGTTTTTTAATGGCCGGAATAGTGTAAAATTATATTTTTCTTTAGGAGACATAACATACTAGCAAAAATACAAAAGGTGTTAGGTTTTTTTCATCGGGCATTCTATTTTAGAAAAATTATCAAAAGAGCACCTGTATTCATTGAGGAAATCTTCTTATTTCAATGATCTCATACTAACCATAGCCATAACTCTATATGTTGAAATAACTATAGAAATTGGAGTAATTGCATTTAAATTTTTTTGATTAAATTGATAAAAAAACATTTTAATATTATAATTCTTATAGTAATTTTAATCTACCTTAAAATTATATTTAGTATAAGATGCATTTGTTTTTTTCTCTTGAAAACATAATTCCTACAATAACAAAATGTCAACTACAAATAATTGGAGCGAACAATAGTTGTTCTTAATTTCAATGTTTATTAAAATTACTCACCGTACAAATGTGATTGTTAACAGTACGAATGCATGAACATAGTAAGTCTGTCAAAAATCTATATATGAGGAATGAAAAATATGATCTGATTGCAGATGAAGTGTAACGACAAAAACTGAAGATCAAGTTTAACTTGGAGAACTGAAATTTGATATTCCTTCCAATTCTACTAGAAGCTTAAAAGATAATTTCCTCTTCGTAACCATGACAACCAGATTTCACTAACCGTCTTTAAGAAAAATGAAATGAAAACATACTGCAAAACCAAAAATATAAATAAGACAAAACCCAGCAACTTGTTTCCACCGAAATCATCACGATCATCTAATCCTCTGCATTCTCCCGTTCATCTTTGACAAGCTTAATCATATCATCAATACGTAGAATTGTTATAGCTGCCTCAGTTGCGAACTGCAGTAAAAACAACCAAAGATCATAATAATCTTCTATTTAATCCTTCAATTTATGAAAACAGTAACCTATTTCTGTTGAGCAAACGGATGGTTTTAACTGATTAAGCTATGTTGGTTCCTTTATTTAGTTAAATTTACCTTCTTTACTGAAAGGCCCACATGATATCCGTAAGTTTTCTAATACCTATAGGCATGTCAAACCCATCCCAAAGATTCCATAAACTGTTAATTAAACACACAAAAAAACAAAGGTAGTAACCATGAAAAGAAATTTTACGGTAGCATGATTAAGAACTTCTAATGGTCTAGTAATACAGCCAATATAGCTTAACATAGAGATCACTAAGGCTGACCAAAGGCAGAAGTTTTAGTGTTTGCTAAAGATTCTTTCTGGAATACACAAAATTGAAAGGAAAAAAAAAAGTTTGACTACAAATTAAATCTGTTTTAACAAGAAATATGCTGAATCTATTGCAGTTGCATCTCCCAATAATAGAAGCATTGATATATTAAATATGTCCATACCTGTATGATCTTCACTTTGCTCATAGCTGGCTCAATAACTCCAGCATCAAGATTGTTTCTTATTGTACCTTTCGATAGGTCCAGTCCCATGCTGTATTACAACAAAGAAGACACAAGAAAACTATAAGCTGTAAACAATTTTTCAAACAAATTAGATTAACAAAAAAAATTGTGAAACATCAGAAATGAAGAATTATAATCAGTCATTGTAAGGCACACCCTTCCAGTCATTTTTGTGAATAAAAGGATGATTAGCTATGTAAGGATCAAGTGACCTCAGATGATCATTTATGAAATTGCCGCAAACAGGAGAATAAACAATCGACAGATTGCCATCTGTTAGTAGAAAAAAACTTTATATTTCAGTGTAATTTCATATACGTTTTTAAACAAAAATAGGCAAGCGACAAATGTTTCATTGAAGGGGTATCTTCGTGTGTATAAATAACCACCAAAAATACACTGATACCTTGATAAGTGCTGTTTATCTGCTTTGGTTTGGGCAGTGTGGTGATAAGCTCGAAGTTTAGCAACTAGCTCGGTTGCATCTTTTGCAGCATTCACAGCAAGCACCTGTAACACAAATCCAAAGTTAGCATACAGGCTACATAAGTATGTGTTATATGTTATAATATATGCAATTATATAAAGCGCATAGAACCTTTGGTATAATAAGAAGCGATTCTGCAAACTCTGCAATTGCCAGCTGTTCTCTAGATCCCAAAGTTGTAGCGAGGTATTCCAAGTAAACAGACAGCGCAGACTCAACAGCACCACCACCGGCCACAACCTATGTCAGATGAAAATACTCAGCTTGTGAAGCCCAAATAAAAAAAGAAAAATAAAATAAAATAAAAAAGGTAGTGGAGAGAATATATAGCTTGTAGAGATATCACTCATGCCAACACAATTTCAATGATACCAACTTAGCATGTCTCTGCTGATAGTATCTAGAACCAATCAAGACAGGAAGATCCTCTTCCCATCCTTCAATTTCATTTGTCAGTTATGGGAGGAAATAAAATATTATAAAAAAGATGTGGATATAAAAAACAGTAAAAGCAGTAAAGAGAAGTGACATCAAAGTCAGAGAAATATGATTTATAGATTGCGCCAATGCCTTTTTTAGTTTCAGTAGTGTAATTAAGTCCAACTCCTAGTAGTTAGCCAAGCTATATGTAGGAAACATATATGTGAGTCTTAAAAAATTACAGAGATGATATCACTGTGACGCTTCAGATACTAATGCTCATGTTGTGTGCATGACATTTATTTTTGAAATAGTGAGTAATAATCATTAATCAATACGATATGCTTGTTACATTTGTGTATTTTGTTGCTTTAAAATTTTAATTTAATTAACTTTGTAATTGCTATAGGCTTAGATTCAAAGGTAAACAAAGTAGAAGAAGATTGATTGTAGGATTATAGCTTGATTTGATCTCAGCACATGTAGAAGTGTGTAGAAGCACTACAAGTGTCGATACAACATGGTGCCATTATTGAATCTTTCCTGACAGAGATCAAAATCCAACACAAAAAGAAATTTTAAACCTTGATGAATAGGTTTATTAATGTAGAAGGCTTTTAAGTATGTGGGCAGTATTATATAAACCATCTTTTGACAGGCGCATGCACATTAATTTAGAAATTTGAAGCAGCTGCCATAAACCTATACAACTCTCTAGCTATGGATGAAAAAGAATGCCAAATTCTAAAATGACCAAAGTAACTGGACAAAAAGAGATTACATAATAAGGCCAATATAAAGTTCAAGTGATTTTCATTCCTTTCTCATTCATTTTCTAATAATAGGTTACGATCAAAACTAGACAATTTAGACAGTCAAGCAACAAAGATGCAGTAGTCATCTCCAAGATTCTGATGATAGGGTTTACCGTATTTGACTCAAGGGTCCTCTTAACAATGCACAATGCATCATGTAAAGCCCGATCCATCTCGTCAAGCATATGGTCATTAGCACCTCTAAGAATCAAGGAGACCTGGTGCAGATACTTCCTTGGTTAATGTACAACAATAGTCTAATAATAAAATTCCAGGATGCTGGAAATTCACAAGAAACATAAGCAAGAAGAAACCACTTACAGCACTGGAGTTCTTTGTACCCTTAATCAAAATTACATCATCGTCAGCAATGCGCTCTTCTACAACCTCATCAGCATGGCCAAGAAATGTCGCATCAAATGTTTCTTCTCCTTCCATGTCAGCAAAGGTACTAACCTGCAACATCCAAGAAACGTCCAATATATCAACTTTTTCAATAGTACATAACAGCCCAATTTCCCTTATAATATAGTACATAGGGTGGAGTTTTGCAAATTAATTTAGTGAAGTTATTGCAATTTTTTATGAATAGAAGTTTGGATGCATTATCAATATATAATTTATTAATAAAATCCTTAATATTCTCTTAGGTAAATTCACATAAATTAGTCCAAAATTTCTATTTTGATCAAGATCAACACACAAAAACCAGAATTGCCCAAGTAATTGGAAATTTACAACAGAACAGTGACTATGAACTACAGAAGAATTTAAACTGAAAAATGCAGTGTTTTGCTTGCATAAGTTCAAGAAATATATTCAGCAATCAGCATAAAGTTATAACAAAGTTAGATCATAAAGATATGACCCAACACAATTACATTCAAGAGTCCATTGGGATTTTTTTAATAGTAGAATTTTTTAACCAGCACAGTGTTTTCAGTCTCATTTATAGTAAGTTTGCAGTTGTCTCAACATTGAATTCTCACATTCCATATGGATTGTTGTCTAATAGTACTCTAATGAGCCGAGACAAGATTAATAAAAAAAAGTGTGGACACAAACCCCATATCAAGTAACTAGGCACATACTAATGGATAATGAGTATAATTCAATTAAATAATTATAATAAAAATTTGTCCATTAAACAAAAAATAAAAATCTAGTAGAAATTTTTTAAAAATAAAATAAGGTGTTGGAGCATTTTATGCATGAGTTTATTATTTACTTTTAAAAAAACAACATATACAAAACATTAGTTATGCTTTTTTTGATATAAAATATATACTACACTCAATAAAAAAAGAAAATAGTTTTTATTTTCAAGGAAAAAATAAAAAAACTATAGCTCAAATGGGAAAATGAAAGTATTTCATGAAGTTCGAGATATGCATAGTGAAGCTTTAATTTGTCTGTGGCACTCAGCATTTCTACATCAAGCAAAATTTTCAAACGGGTATGAGTGTTTTCACATTATACATAGCTTCTATGTGCATTATTTGATAAAAATTTAATTCAACTTACATTCTTTGTAACATAGGAATATCCTGTCGGCATTATTCATTACAGGAAATGAATAAGACTAAACAATCAAAATTGCTTTGGATCTCAGTATCTAGAATCCAAACAGTGATAGGTAAGACAATAACAATCTTAGAAGAAAGGAGAATCTAGTTTTATTGAAGACTGAAGAGTACAATGCTTGGAACAATTGGATAAACTTTGTGAATCAGGAAAAAAATACATGTAAATGTGAAAGCTACTTCAACTAGAACATAATAAATGCAATATTCCAATGGTGACCAATGGCAAAACAATTAGAACAAGGTCTTACCACAGTTGCGCCAGTTGCTTTTGCAGCATGCCGTAGATCCTCTTTGCGAACACGTCTAACAGAAATAGCTCCAGCTTCAACAAAATACTGCAAGGAAATTCAATTCAAGTGGTCTATCAATAAAGGAAAGTAGGAATCATAACTTGAGATAGATCCTTCAAAAGATTCAGAACTGACAGCATAACGTGTACATATGAGGAGAATGTCACAAGCACAACAGAATCCAGGGATGTTAGCACACATATTATAGGAGATAAGTAACATTTGATACTGGATCAAATTTTAAAAACAATCAAATTTTCAAGGAGTCAACCAAATTAGCTATATGGATCTTTCAGTCAGCAGAAAGACAAAGTTTTCCTAGAGAAAAAAGGCCAGCTTAAATAAGGTGGGTTAAAATCAGCAGCAATAAATTGCTATATTATGTGTATTAGCCCATTAACTCTAGTGAATGTATACATAACTAAGATTATAGCTTCTGATTTCAGAAGCTAGTATATATTGTCAACATAGTTAGCTATACTACCATTACTACACAATAATCCACCATGAAATCATCTGAAGTATAAACAAGAGCCTTTCCAAAAAATTGTGATTCAAGCATAACATTTATCTTCCAGTATTAAGGAAATGGAACACACATGAATGAGCTTGAAGAACTCATATAAGTAGAAGAATATACTTAGTTGAATGAACTTATTTCACAAGTACAAGAAATACATGCCTTCAGCGACATATCATCAATTCCTTTGGTTGTTAGTACAACATTTGCACCAGCTTTTAGAAGCTTCTGAATTCGCTCTTTTGTTATATCGGCTTCCCTGGTCAGTTATAAGATGTCATTAGTGCCTATCTCATAATTAGCTTCATAGAGATGCAAACTAGTGCACATGTAAGGTTCCAACAACCAGGACCAACAAGAAAAAACAGAGCTGCATAAATGTTATTTTTACCTCATATAGTTGGTTAGAACACTTTCAAGATAGCATATATATGGTTCAAAACATAAGGTCGAAAAAACAAAGCACAAAGAAGACTATAAGAGGAAACGAGAGTAGAAGAATAATGAAAGTAAGGGACTGCCTGCTACAAAATCAAACAAAAATGGATCAAATTAATTAGAATAATTTAGAACTTCAATGTTCACAACCACCGGCGCTTCTCATTCTAGAGGGGCCCATGTCACATACTAACTAAAGGCTAAAACGTGTAACTCGGCAAACTTAGCACACAAACACAGAATAAAACTATGAAAACATCTGGCATGAAAACATATCATAAAAATGAAAGCAATTTCGAGGTATACTGCAACAGAAGTAAACAAGAATGATTATGATTAGACAGAACAAAACAATCACCTACAAGAATATAGGTACAGTGGAAACATACTAGAAGAACATAAGAATCAAAAAAATGATTTGGGATAGGAAAAAATACAAACGACAAGATCTACTTAGTACTAGTGTTCCTATTACCATGGCATTTATATTTAGCAATGCATTTTCACATTGTTAATTAAACACTCAGTTGAGGAAAATTAAAGGCAACAAACATTAAACCTGATGTGGATGTAGCACATGAACTGATTGTGTAAAACTAAAGGGAAAATCTGATGTATCATTTGGCAGATGTCACTCACAAATTCTGGTACAATTTAGCCTGAATGCATAGTGGCAGATAGCAATACAACTTTCACAATATAAAGTATTTATTGAAGGAAAGTAAAGGTACCACAAACTAAACTTGATGTGAACGCAGTACATGAAGTGATTGTAGTAAAACTAAAATGAAAATTAGCTGTATCATTGGGCAATGTGTTATTCGACAACCTTCCAAGATCAACTCAAACAAATCTTAGTCCTATAGCCCCCTTCCAAGTAGCTTGTTTGCCTCTGACTATAAGTCTATAGTAATTATAAATCAAAATTTTAGAGCTACAAGACACGAAAATAAGTCTACCATCTTGCCAATTTAGTATACATTCTAATATCAAACCAGTTTTTGCACATCTATAATCTATGCATTGGTTCTTATAGCATCCTACTAAGATAAATCCTATAATTTTCTATGCTTCAAATTAAATAATGCGGACATCCAGTATTAAACTTAATTTGTATGATTCTATAGAAATATATCTTGATTATCCACAGGGAGTTAGATATGAATATGTCACAGTTTCTGTAACTTTAGTGTCATTCCTCTTTGCTATTGTTGGTGCTCCAATTAGTGCATCTGATCTTCCTCTCACTCTCTCTCCCTGACCAGAATAAGAAGTTAAAAATGAGTAATGGGAAGAAATCTTTCCAACACAACTGTTACACTCAATGATGCTTTTCCTCTTTCCCTCCACTTTTAAGTATTTAATCACCTCCTAGTGATTGGCAAAATCTATGAATGATCTTCCTATCTTGGTTGGTAACACTAAACTTTAGTATTTAATCACCTTAGTAATCTTGTGATTACGGTAAAGTTGCTGCCGCATGACCTTGTCGTCACAAGTTCGAGTTGCAAAAATAGCCTCAAGAAATGTAAGGTAAGGTTGCGTACAATAAACCTAATGTGGTTTGACCTCTCATCGGAACCTGCATTGGTGAAAGTTTCATACATCGAACTTCCCTTTAATCACCTCTTAGTGATTGACAAACATAGTCAATGAATGGCCTTCCTATCTTGGTTGGTAATGCTAACACCATATCAGTACCAGCAACACACCCACACTTACCATTGTCAACACAGTATCAATGTCAATCGCCAACCAGATTTAGACATGCTGGCCGATACCAACTGGCTCGAAAGCATGCACTTGACAATTGACAATGTTGATTAAGCAAAATGAAACCATTGCATTCAGGAAAATTAAGCATATATATAAAGTCATCATAGTTTAAGTTAGATATGATCCTGGTGAAGAAGATAACATCCAAATGAAATTTTACAAGTTGACCTTATTAAACACAAGTATGCACAGAATCAAAATTCATATGTAAATCACCTTTCACGAATTTTTTCAAGTTCTCTTGGATCAGTGACCAAGACTTGAATACCCATCTGCATTTTTGTCTTCTGTAGATTAAAATCAAGACACGCAATTTTTGCAGGAGAAACCCTAGTTGGCATTCCTTGAGCAGCACGGCCTGTATTTAAAGCATATCCATTTAGCAAGTAGCTATCTTTGGCACTTTTTCCATGGGCTTTCAGAATGTTTATGCTCTGCAAAACAAATGACGGTAATTTTATTTCTCTAGAAAACTGCAATTAACTGGAAAAGTGAAGTGAAATAATCAGGCTAACACATAACAAGATAAAATAATAATAATAATCAAAATAATAATAATCACTTTCTGAAATTCAATCATGTCAAACTAAGATTTCTTCCAAATTAAAACACAATATAAACACAATATCTGGGGGAAAATAATTTTCACAATGCAAGTGAATGAGAAAAATCATCCAACACACTCCTGAACGTATCGACAGTAACTTTGGATGGTTCGGCAGCAAAGAAGGATGGAACTTAATTAGATTCTAACCTTTATTGGGTATTTAACTTCTCCTCTTGCATTTGTAGTCTTAACTGCTTGAACTGCATCAACAACCTAGAACGCCAACGAAGAAACATAATACAGTATACACAGGGTATTGCAAGATAAAAAATGACCTTCATATCCATATTTAAAGGGACAATAGGCCATTCCTAATTCTACAGGCATAAATGGATTAATAGAACTAGGTAAATAGCAGAATTTTGCAAAGTCACATACATATCAGCAAGATTTCATATATTGTCCATGTCGTGCAAAAGTATAAACTATGAACAACAAAAACAATGAATCATAACTATTTGGGAATGGCTATGCAGATCTTTAAAGACTAGGTAGCTACTAGTATCCACATCTTCCAACTCAGTTTAACTATGTTAAATAAATTTTTTTGTTCCCCTCTACCTTCAGAACTTCAGCTCCAGTTGATTCAGCTTATTAACTTAGAATCTACTTATCCACTTTGGAATCACTTCCATTCTTCTCTTATTTTAGTATCTATTTATACTACATCTAATTGCTCCTGGATAATACCTAATACAATAATGCCACACAACTTCTACTTATTGTTTTCATCTCTGTTATCATAAATCTGTGAACATATTTTTCCCAATTTACCCATTCATCCAACTTTATTTTTTACCTTCTGACACTTCTGTTTATCATACATCAGTCTTCTAAAACTTACCCTTTAACTTAAGAGCCACATGAGGATCGCATAAATCAGTTCCTTTCCATTTGAACTATCTGCTCCTTATCCTATTAAGAATATCTTCAATAATCACCTTTTTCAATTAATTAATAGATCCAATATATCTAAAATCTTAACTGGAAAGGTTCTAGTCAATTTTGTTTTCCTGCTCAAACTATCTTCCAAGTAATCTGTATGAATTTTACTAAGCCGTCTGGTTTTGGGGAAAAAAAAAAGTGTTCTCAAACTATAAATAATTTCAAGCAAACCAAGGTCACAAACAGATCAAAAGTCAAGCACACATTCTCATAATAAATAGTTATATACTATGGCATTGCTAAACATAGAAGTAATGACACGTGGCAGAGGACTGACTATATTAGCCTAGGAACTTATAAGTGACCGACTCAAATAGAAAAAGAAACAATGTATCACGCCATAAGTCATAACTCATTATTTGTGGTTGATTATCTCCCGTGATTTCAGTATGGTGGCTGCTATCTAATGTGTTCTCTTGTTCTAACCTTGCGGTGGCTTCAATCTTTACATAATGCAATGGTCTTGCAGCAATACCAACTATTGATGATTTGTATTTTGGCTCGTAAAACATATTAAATTTTACACTGCCATACCATGATGATTATATGTGATGCTTCTTGTATGCCAATATATATGTTTGGTTGATGGACCAAGAGTTGTAAAAGTTCCTGCAATCTAGGACCCTAGAAAATTACCAGATATAGTACTTAGGATATTGTCCGGAATCAAAAGCCTATTTTTTTGGTGGTAACATCAAGCACCTAAGGTAATTGATATACATGAACAATAAGGTCAAAGGTAGTACAAAAAGAATATAAAAGTGCAAGTTAATACAGAAAGACGGTATGTAATTATGTTGATCTTACCAAATTGGCAAAAAAATCACTGTCAATTGCAATTAATTTTGAGGACATGCTTGTCTTTGCGCAGTTTGTAAGAGATTCTTTGCCAAGTTTTTCAACCTGGATATGGACATAAAATCCTCACTGAGTGGGCAAAGGAAATTGAAATTTATACTAGTACTTTGACAGTTTATGATATCAACAAACTAATTAAACAAGTTCATACTTTTACAGAAAGTTTTTCTTCAACGTATTTGCAAGCTTCTCTCATCGCAAGCTGTCAAGAAATATTGACAGACATAAATCTATATATTTCATAAACCATAATACAGTCAAAACAGAAATCCTTATGTAAATGATTCTGATATATCTGGGCTACTACCGAAAAGAAGAAAACAAAAATATTTACTATGAATAGTTATTCAGTACCCTGTAGCCGCTGATTATAGATGTTGGATGAATCTTATCTCTCACAAGATCATTTGCTCTCTGTAATCAAGGAATACAAACAAATTACTAACGATAGATAGAAACCATCAACAACTCACGTAACAATATGAACTGCACAAAGAACTCAACAAGCACAATCTCTAGGCCACCTTGAGTAACTCAGCAGCCAGGATAACCACTGATGTCGTCCCATCTCCAACCTCTCGATCTTGAAGTTCAGCAAGTTCAACAAGTACCTATAATCATCATATAGTGTTAATCACCAAAATTTAAACCACTGCAACTGAAATATGTGAATCACAACAAGGACCAGGTGTTGACCTTGGCAGCAGGATGTTCAACTTCTAACATCTTCAGTATAGTTGCGCCATCATTAGTAATTGTGACATCACCAATGTCATCAACCAGCATCTAGGAGTTCACCATTAAATGCAAGTCTTGTAAGAAATCAAATTCCAAAAATCACTGGCTATGTACTTTCTAACAGGGAATTCAAGTCGGAAAAAAAACTCTTAATTCTACAATAGGTGACCAGCATAGATATGCGTTGAGATTACAACAAAGATTGTAGCAAATGCAGCATGTAATATATAATATTCAAGAGCTTTGAGAAACTGCACCCAATATTCCAGTAATAATATACAAATAGTTAGGGAGAATACAAACATCCAACTTTTCTTAACCAGTAAAAAATGGAGAGGAAAAAAAAACAGCTTGGTATCCGAGATCGCGTTTCACCTTATCGAGACCAACCGGTCCGAGAGAAGACTTGACGATGTTAGCAACAGCCTGGCACGCCACCACTGTCTCAACAACACACCGAAAGAAAGCGGATCAAGACAAACAATCGGAAACGCACTCGTAGAGCTAAATCTGGGAGAGTATTGAAGTGAGCTGAGAAGGAGAGAAGATCGAACCATTCTGAGTGCGAACGTCTTGGCCGGATTGGCGCTCACCCAATATGTCAGGAGTCTGAGCAACGATCGCCATTGCCGAAGTCTGGAGGCAGCAGCGGAAACCCTAGAATGGATTGCGATCGACGACAGAAGAAAGATCTAGAGAAGGCAAGGGCGGCTCCGGAGAGCAACTGGACGGGGCAGGGTTTTAAGGTCTATCCCCGAACAGAGAAGGATGCGGGTGGGTGACTTTGTACGGGCCCCTGTAGGCAAGTGCCCATATCACGTGCTTGGGAGGTCGACAGGCGATGGGGTCCCTTCGATGGACCTATTTTCTAAAAATTGTTTAAATATATTTATTAAACATTATTTGGATAAATTTATCTAATGGAGATTATAGTCGCGTCTTTTAAAAAATATAAGAAGTGCATTTTTATCATTCTAAAAATATTATATTATAATATCTTTGTAATAGTTATGATGATAATTAATACATTTGCTTTAATTATAAAAAATACATGAGCTACTATTATGTTAAAATATATGTTACCAATTTAATTAAAACTACTCAACTCTGTTATTTTTTATTTAATGAAACTTATTTGAAAACCACTGTAGTAATTATATTTGTAATTGCTATAATTATAGCTTCCTTGCACAGCCGCACAGGTGGATTTGAAAAGTTATATGCCTAGTTATCAGGCAATTTTAATTGCTATAATTATAATAATTACGAAAATATATAACTAAGACTATAATTTTTTTACTAATAAATATTGGTTACATAGAAGTTTTCATCGGCTATCGGGTATATAAAAAAGCATATAACAGTTGGATGATTTTTACAGTGTCGACTTTTAACCCTAACCATTTAACACAATTATGGTTTACAATTTGAAACTATTAGTTTACAATTCGATTCATAATTCACAACCGTTCAAAATTATTATTTTATATATATGTGTGTATAATTCATTTTATAAGTTTATTGTGCTTTTCCTATATGTTTAATTTTATTGTTAAATAAATTATATTTATTTTTTAAAAAATTATTATCTAAGTTAAATAATTTTTATAACAAAAGTTATTGATTTTTTTATAAATCAACATTAAATAAATAAATAAAAGAAAATGATTGACTAAGTTAATTAAGATTAATAAATTTAATAAGATAAATATAGAATAGTCTTAGATTAAAATAGATGAGTTATTAATTAGCTTTAATAGGAAGGTATAACAATCGTGTTAAAAATTTCAAAATAAATAAGTTAAAATAATTAATTTAAATTGATAGGTAGAATAGTATGCATCTAACATTTTAAGATGGATAGGTTAAAAATAAATAAATAAATATATAGGTGTAATACTACAAATTAAAGATAGTTATGCTAAAAAAATAGTTTAAATAGAAAAATAGTTTAACGGAACAGTTGAGTGTTTAAATCGATGAACCGTTCTTTTATAGCGGTGCTATTAAAACTTAGCGCATTTGAGCATATATGTGCCTCATATTTTAATCATTTATACTTAATAGCTAATAATTACTTGTAATTTACTTCTTATTCTGTATTGGTGAATACTAAGACAACTAAATTCCTTTTTACCACATCTTTAATTGTTGAACCGACAGTAAATTGGCAGCTCAAACTCTAACAGATCTGGCAACCGATGATATAGATTAATGAGTAATTGACCCGTTAATCTAGTTATGGTCCTTTGTGGTATTTATTATATATTAAAATAAAGAAATAATACAATGTTATGAATAAATAAATATTTAATATATATTATAATAATAATTGAGTTTGAATAAAAGCTTCAATAAGAATGCAAATGATTATCCATAAGAAAAGTTTGATTGGCAGATACACTTTTTAATAAATAAATAAAAAGTTTATCGTTAGGCTCGGATTACACGCTACATGATATAAAAATTAATACAAATTTAATCCATCTCCACGTTTTATTGTGGAAAAATAAAATCCTAAAAAGGAAACATATATTTGGGAAATTTCAACCAGCGATCAAATTTTAAAATAACGCCGCCGGCAATCTTACTGGCAACCCATCGAGACCAAGATAATACCTCAAGCAATGACTTTTTCTTATTCTCAATTCACCCACTGTAATTCCATATACAATCTGCTCTTATTTCACAAGATCGACCGTGATATATACGACCTGTTGATCGCCCACGGTGTAACTCCGGCCGTCGCCTGCAACGTTGTTGCTCTTCTCGTCTGGCTCGACAACAATGGCGTCAACGTCATTCCCCATCTCAGAAACAACTTCAACAAAGCCTTCGTCCTCTGTCTCACCGCTGAGGCGGAGTCCATCCTCGACTGCCTCCGTTGCAACCTCATGTCCGAGTCCACCCTCGAAATCCCCATCATTGCCTCTCTCACAACCCGATCGTGCGATCTCCGCTTCTTCAACTCCCATCGCCACGAGGCTGCCGAGCGCATCGCCGAGACTCTCGCCGCTGGCAGGTTCTTCTTCGACGACAACCTCTTTGCCGCCTTCCGCCTTTACGAGGCTGCGATGGAGGATGCCCGCCGAGTCAACGCCGCGCCACCTCCGATGCCGCCGGAGTTGGCGAGGCCCTTCATGCCCGTTTCATTGATGGCCGCAACTTCGGTGGACGAGCGCTCCCTCATCCTGATCTTCCTCAAGGCATCTCTGACAGAGCAGGAGATTATAGCATACTTTCAAGAGTAAATGATTGGATTGGCTCTAATTCCGATAGAAATTTTTTGCTTTCTTGGTTGATCAGCATGTACATTGTTTGAATTGAACAGACAATGGGGGAATTGCATGGAGCGCGTGGCGTTGGAGGAGACATCATCGTCAGTGCACTCGTGCGCAAAGGTGGTTTTCAGGAGAGAGGGGTACGTTGCTCTGCTGTTCCATGGCACTGTTAAGTTCAGGTTTGCCATCGATGGAAAACTTGTGTTGGCACGCCGGATCGTGTAGAGGAACTAAAAGTTTCAAATTAGTTGCATTAAATTTGTTGAACTGATTATTGACTATTGGTTTCGATAGGGATTGTCAACTAAATAGCGCTAGTTTTGTCATTGTTTAAATTATGAGGGCAAAGAAAAACTTATTAATCTTGTTTAGTTGGCTTGATCTCACCATCGCGGAGTTTGTCTTTGCTTCGGTCCTGCACAGCGGCTTCTCTATTTGATAGGACGACGTCTATGTTCAATTATATATTTTTATTAATCTGTATAAAATTTTTATTTAGATAAGCAATGTCACCCTTTACCCTACAATAAATAAGTACCGGTTTTTACTAAACCACGGAGTTTAGTTTGTAAAATATCTATTTTACGTACATAACTTCTAAAATAACTAAATAATGTATCGGTTTCTGTTTTTACCCTCGCTACTTTTCAATGCATTAATCCACATCCTCTCCCTCTCGTTTGAAGCGTTCGAAACACATTTAATTTTTCCCGAGCCACTTTTTGCGTTTTCCTGTTGAAAAACCTTGGCACCTCCCCCACGAGCTCGTAAAACCCTAATTGTCCTTTTCATTTTCCGTCGCATGTCTTCTGTCTCCTGCACCATCTTCTCCTCGTTTACAACCACCACCTTCACTTGCGTTGTGACCGGCTTCTGCACTTCCACTTGTGTATGTCACGATCCGACAGTACTGTTCTTTGCCTTCACCCCCTGTTGTGTTCCCAGTAGTTTGGAGGTCGTTGACTAAAGTTTGGAAATACGTTGATTTTTCTCACCACCTTCACCATAAGCGCTTTCCCATTTCTTGACCTTTCTCCTATTGGGGACCTCTCCGGAGCTAGGGGAGATGAATGGCTTTGATCACTTCATCGTTATTGATTTGTAACAGATGTAGACGCGATGAAGAACCGACAATGCTAACACAGTAGATTTACTTTATCCATTTCAACATGAGGTGACTAATCTAAGGATCCACACAACACACCACTCTCCACTAAGAATAAAACTCCTTTTGGGATATAACCGGAGGTGGAGAAACCTCGTACATAAATCTCACAAAAAATACAACTCGAAACAAGCAAGTAAATGTACAAACACAAACAACATTGTTTCGTGATCTCTTGTAGCCGTGGAGTTACTCTAACAAGCTTGGAAAATACAATAACACTTTCACTCTAAGCCTGTAAGCACCGTCAGAGAAGAAGCGGAGAGGAGAAGAGTTGTAGACGTCGTAACCAACGCACGCCTTTTAAACCTGTTGTGTGTAACGGTAATAATTCAATCAATCAGTTGATTGATTCCGAAGCTTTCTGTGCCTTCGCGCTCCACGAGAAACACTGCCTCAATCAATCAACTAATCGATTGAGGAGAGTTGGATCGATCAGCTGATCGAACCAACCTCAATCTTTTCTCTCTCAAATTCGTTAGAAACAAGCACTAATCGATTACGATTGGCTTCAACCTAATCGATCAGCTAATCGATTGACCAACCTTGACTTGAACATTCAAAACAAGCCCAACATCCGGTCAGCTTTTGACCTGTTGGGTCTGCATCTTACCTAGCATCCGGTCAATCTTGACCTGCTAGGACTTGCTACCAAGTGTCCAGTCAATCCTTTGACCCACTTGTTCTTTTCTCTACGTGCCA
>JBBPFP011173216.1:0-11265 GCA_037974795.1 Kaempferia galanga | reverse complement strand
ACACTCAATAGGCATATCAATACACAATGCAAATCCTAACTTAAACTTTGCCCAAACATCAAAACCTTGGGTCACAACGATTGCCTCCAACATAAAGTCCTATAAAAGCAACTCGGAGCGGAGACTCAAAAAAAAATCAATCGTACTATTAATCTTTCTGTCTTATGCTCGAAAAAGGTCTCAAGTTCTGTCGGGGAAGCGCCAAGAGGAGTGCAAGGCTTTCAGGGCTTCCGGATTGATCGACGATTCATTTGTTTGTATTATTTATACAAGTTTATTTTTCATTATTCTTGTGCTTGTATTAATTCCGATGATGCATAGTCTGCCACCACCATCCTACCATCATGCTTCACCTACCAAACTTCCACATGATTTGACACATCCAACTCAAGCTGGATTTCTTTCACTAAATACCTTCACTCAATTTAGTTTGATTACTCAACAAATAAAATCAATGAATTTGTAAGGTTGCAACTAGAAGTTTTAGATATGTTTTATTGTCCAAGAGACACTAATGAAGATACCAAAGATAGGGTAAATGAATGATCAAAAAGGAGAGTTCATGAAGTTGTGTGATTGTCATATGGCTATTAGGGTAAAGGAGAAAAGCTGGGTTGGAAGTCATAATTATAATTCATATTTTTTGTATAAAATATTTTACAATTTTGTACTATAAAAGATAATTTATTTTAAAATATATAAAACTTACATATAACTAAACCTATTTAAAGTTTATATATAATAAACTATATTTAAATGTACACAAATTCAAACAAAAATAATAATAATAATAATAATGCAATACAAATTATATTTATATAGCAAAAGATTATATATATAAAAGACTAATAGCTATTAATCAAGATGAAACCTAATAAATCTATAAAAATTATATTTCCAGAAGATGTGTGTATATATAAATAATTTATTAATATGATAAAAATTATGTAAATTGTGTGTGTGTGAAGCAGTTAAATTATATATATATATATAATAATTGCTACTACTAAGCTTTGAATAGGTGACCCACAGTAAGCTGGATTGTTGCCTTTCAACCAGGTCACAAATCCAGTTGCATCCTGCTTTACTGGTTTCTGATTTTATAAGTGGATTAATCCAGTTTTTGCAAGTTGCTGGTTTCATAAAACGGACAGGGTTTACCACCGGATCTTGGTTGAACTGATTGAATCAGCCAGTCCAGTCTGGTTTTAGAAACATTGATGCCCAACAATACTTTATAGATCAAGGTGCGGGGCAATTAGGAAAGAAATATCAGTATGATTGTTTATGTGGAGTTAGTTGGATTCAAATTTAAGAAGCATACAATTTGATTCTGGATTGAGGAACCATACTTACAATATCTAGGGCCATGAGGATTCGCTTTCTCCAGTCCAATTTAGTTTTTCTTTGCAACAAGCGAAACAAACTCCCACTGCATTCAAAATTATTGAATTTTAAAACTGAATGTTAATAATCAATCTATTTAAATATTTCATCTTTTTTTAATATATAGATCAAACTATTGAAATGAATCCTGCTCCAGTATAACTAAAATTGCACAACAGTAGTTAGCAGAACTGCTAAAAGTTCTTTACAACTGTGACAGTGACATAAGAAAGTTCTTTACTCTGATGCCAATATTACCCAAATCTCAGTCGTGGCACAAGAACTATGCACCCAACTCCAAACCGCTGGGATCCATATTCATGGAACTTCGTCTCATTACTAATTCTATCAAAAGATTGGGTAATTTTCCAAATGCCCAATGTTTCAGTAGTTTTTTTTAAATGACCCTTAAGGTTTCATTAATGTCAAAATATCTCCAAAGGTTTTCATTTTGTTATCAAAATGTTCCCTCTCCATTATAACAAGTGAGTAATTGAGAAACTCAATGTATATGAGGGACATAATGCAGCTGAATTATCTTATCTTTCATGCAAGGCTGTAGCCTATGAATATGACAACTGGATATTCCTCTTCTCACTTAATTGCATTTCTATCTGACCTTTTGACAAGGAAGAGACAACATTTGGAACAAAATGATTCTTACATTAATTTTGTGCTTTGATTTGAATAGAGAGTTGAGTACCAACCGTGGAAGAAATTCAGTCACAATGCAAAGGCGATTAGGAGAAGCGACTGCACCCATAAAAAGAAGTATGTTCGGATGGCGTAGCCTCTTCATGAGTGACACCTTAAAATAAAGCAATATTATATATCAGAGAGAATAGCCTAGCTCATAAGATTGTAAAAATTCAATCTGAAAAGAGATTCTTTAATAGGAAATACATATTTTCAAGTCTTGACTACTAATCTCCTTTTTGAAGTTGTGGTTTAATGATGAGAAATGTCTATAATATTCCTTTAGGGAAATGAACAAGCTACATCATTAAGCTCAAAACAAAGTAAGCATTAGTGTATGATAACAATTGCAACAATCACAAACTGAGCCAAGCTAATTATTGAAATATATAGTTATGGACTTCTTATGGAAAGCTACATGAGATTGGCAAACACCCTATATTGCGAAAAGGGCTGTGAAAATTGGATAGGATAGATAAGAATATAAACCATGGAAATTCAAACAAAATTTTATAGAAGAAAACTAGAGACTTTCACAAGTCATAAGGGAGTCTAGAGTCTGGTTGGTTGGGTAATCAGGAGTTCGTTTATTGGAATGCATAAACTATATTTTCATGCAAAAATATAAATTCATGAGTAAAATCCTTTGCTAGTTCAAACTGAGGAAGTTTGGTAGCTAGTTTATGCTTATTGTTAATGACCCAGTCAAAGTACCAATTACTGAAAGGCAAACCATCCAAGAGCACAAGAGTAGCTGAGAAAACCACAGGCAAAAAACTAATGATATAAGTGTGCAACTGCCCTAAACCAAAGTGACTTGCTGATTTAAGCAGAGTGAGAATTTTGTATGTTTATTTCCTCAAGCACTGTTGAGAAATTTGATCTTTTAATTATCATATATGTCAAACAAGGAACTTGTAGCTTGTATGACAGACCATGGTTTAAAATCTCATACCATGCTGGTCGAAATGGTCAAAATGTATGTTCCGATAAATTACTGAAACTCTATATTACTCGGCACCAAAATAATGTCTTTATTCGAGTATCATTCGTGTTTACACTCAGCACTCCTTGCCATGCTAAAATTGAGTTATTCTTTTATAGTTTTTCTTCAAATAAGATAATGTCCAAATTATAGCTTTCCAAATGGAAAACAAAAAAATATAATAATAATAAATAAAAGTTGTTTATATTTTTTCTTTTACTTCTTTGTTTCTTTCCTCCCTCCATCTCCAATTCATCACCGACCCCATATTGAAATTATTGAAACGTCGGTACGTCGTTCCAATCAAAACCAAAACATCGGCATGGTTCAAGATTTCGAACCTTGCAGCAGACATCTACAAGACATAAAAATGGAAAGGAAGGACACATTAATAGGGAAGTATGAATAGGGAGAATGCCTTTCCAAAAACCAAATTTGAAAAAGAAACCTCTTAGTTTCAGAATATTCAATTTTTGAGTTAAAACATTGAAAAAAGAACTTCACTCCTAAATAAAAAGTTATAGAACAATTTGTCATTGCAAACAACAAAACCACATAAGAAACTTTGGTAGGATAGCCAAAGCAAGCATTATGTCCCAGCATATTGATTTATGACAGTAGATTTATTTTTCCCAATGAATATTCACGCTGAATGAAATGTGTATGCTAAGAAGTATCACGGCGTCAACCATTTGATCCACCTTGTGCATGATAAACGTGATATATATCCTAACCTAGTACAGCTCATGTGAAATCTTAAGTTATATAATAAACATATGTATTTTTACAGTCATAGATTGTCTTAACCTGAATCAAGGGTTAAAATACTGGTTCCATTACCAATTTTGATCTTTAATGGACATAATATTGATCTAGTTTTCATAAGTCTCGGTATCAGGCCAGGAGTAAAGGAAGAAGAGTAAGAGGAAAGAAAGAAAGAAGAGGAAAGAAGCAACAACCACTCACAGCCTCCGCCATCACTCTCAATCATTGTTGATTGAGAGGTGGGAAGGGGTTTATAATAGATAGCAAGTTAACAAGTTCGGATGAATGTGTTGATAGTTACTGGGTTGGTAGAGTTTTAGGTTATAAGAAGTGGAGTGTTCTTAATCAATGATAAGCTAGAATACAGATACGTTTAATGGTCAAAACAATTGCAGAGATATGCTGTCAGGCTCCTCCCCATGTATCTCGAAAATGAGTAGCAACAATGTTGAGGTCACTCCTTGTCCATCATTCCTCGTGTTGCTTGGTAAGAAGGCAACATGAAGGTAGTGTTTTATGACCACAATGATGCCCACAGGGCGTAGCATAGACGATGGGTGCATGACATCTTTGGCGTAATGGCCAGGGGTCAATTCTCAAGAACTAACGATGGGAGTTTACTCCACTATGCGCCTAACACCTGTGTATATGCATTTACCTCTCTCCATATTCGTGGGGCCGACACTAGGGGGCCGTTAAGGTAGCGGATTTACCTTTTTTATGACCACAATGATTGCAAGATCTTTGATTGGCAGCATCAAGCCCTTTGGCATTGGATTTTAAGCAACTAGTAGCAACAATGTCAAGGTAGGTTCTAGTTTTGCTCATTTTGCCAATTTAATTATATTATACTTTCACCTTTTTTCCTATTGTTCCGTGTTTCACACATTTTATTGAAACATAACAAAGCATCACCTAACTAAGCTGAAACTACCATGGTAGATGCATGGACAAGACAAGTAAATTTGGTCTACATTCAAAACGATGTGTTGACCTGACAAGATGGTACTTCACATCTTGACTTAAAAATTACTAATAATATAACCTTGGATAGAATTTAGTGCAAGAATAAGTTAATATAGTCAACCACAAATAGTTGGGAACAGCATGGCCCCATGATGACAGACTATCAAAGCAAGAGAGATAAACTATGATATCAATATAAAACATATAATTGATAAAGAAGTTATGGCTTATAGCTTCCCAAAGCACATAAAGTTACACCACAGCAGCTGAAAATGAAAGAACATGAGAAAGAAACCTAGAAAATCAGTTAAACCTTCTGCATTTCAGAATAATGGCGGGAGTTTTAATTAACGCGCAAGAGAAAAATAAAAGTAATGTCATTTATGTATAAGACCAATTAGCTTCTCAATGTGCCAAATATTGATAATGTGTAATCCTTGTAGTGTCTTCAACATACATAAAACCAATTTTGTTTCAATCACTGACCTCTTGTCTAAAGGAAACTATCAAATCATCAGAATATTCATTCTTTGAGAATACTTTAACTGCAACATCCTGCAAGAAACACAATAGACAGTTTCCACCCATAAGAAAAGGCACACTGTCGTTTGAACATCAGATCTCCCAATGTCATGATATTAATTGGTGATGGATGAAGAATTTGTTCAATCTGACATTTTTGGCCCTCGTCGAATAAATTTTATAATATCTAAAACATCTAAGCTGATGAAATAGATCACATGATTGGAAAACATACACATCACCCACGATAGTGATCGAGAATACTACTAGAGGAGCAAGGCATGAAGTAACTCTTCCCTCATGAAGAAAGAAATGACTGGGAACACAATTTTTTAATTAATAAAAATAAAAAGAAAAGTAAATGCTCACCGAGCCATACCACAGAGCATGATACACAGTTCCACAAGAACCTGAAGAAGAAGGTATACACAATAAGTTATACAAGCTTAAGCTGTAACAAAATTGATGGTAGAAACAGTCCATTTATTAGGCAGATCTCTACTGGTTTGATAAATTTAACATTTCTAATCAAACTTTCTACAAAGTGCTAACACAAGAGATGTTGCAGTTAGTTGGCAACAATCAACAAACATATAAGAATGACTAGTGACAGTAGGACATCCAGCTGGAAAATGTTATGAATTTTACAGTCAGTATACACACATTAATCAGACAAGCAGTCAATCTCAGGAGTTGCTTGAATCTAATGCACAATCAAACTTCATAGTTAAAGTTTTGCCTCCCACACACCATAATAGAATGTTGTAGCAGTAAGGAAGAACTGACACTTAGTTGAGATGGATCATACACTACTACATATGTAATTTCATTTTTTTTCTTTTTAGGGTGATACACTTCTCACCTTATGCTATCTTAAAAATTGTACATATGCTCTCTGCTCTTTATTGTAAGATTTTTTTTTTCAAAGTTTTCTCTATCTTCGTATTCTCTCCCTCTACTAATATCTGGTTGTGCTAGTTTTATCCATTTAGTATTTCTTGAATGAGATAAATTATACACATGGTACATCAAATATACCTATCTTAGCTATGCTCACCTCCACAACAGTTGTTGCTATTCTTCCAAGTCACATCACGCTTTTATATCTATTATTGTGATTTCTTTCAGTTGACTCCATTTTTCAGCTCTTCACCCTCACCATCTATTTATTTAGGATTAAGCATTGAAGCAACTTTATCAGACCTTTCATATTATTGACTCAATTGTCCTATCTGGAAAAGTTCATACTAATAAGCCCCTTAAATCCCTCTTCACCAGCAAGCAATGTTTTATCAACAACAAAACCTTTACAACAAAGATAGAAGCAGCCAAAGTAAAAATGTTCTATAAATCAATTTTAGGAGATGAATTTGCTTTCAGTAGTCCTCTACTAATCAATTAAAAACAAATGGAAGGGAACAATACGAACTTTTATGAAATTTGAAGTTGGAATTTCCTAAACCTGGAAAGAATAATTAAACTTAAAAACAGTCACCTACAAAAGAATTATCACAATTCTGGCCAGAATGCTTCTTAGCAACCAAAGGGTAAACAGAGAAAGCTAGAGTTGCAATCAACAAAAAGAATCATTCTGATCAGCATACATGCTTTCTTTACAAACTTATTAAACAAATGGATCACAAGATGAAGAACTTTACCTTGGCCTATCTGTTCTCCAATTGTAAGGTCTTCCCATAATATCTCATAATCTAAGCAGTCAGAATCCATATCCATCCTCTGAACAGTGCTGCTGCTAGTGCTACAATTGCTGCTAATACTACTCGTGCTGTTTGCATTATGAGAGGAGGGTCCAGAAATATTACATGTATGGTTGTTTTCAGTCACCTGGTTGTCTGGTTTCTATCAGATTCAGATGCTTCTAAATTATGGTCGTCATTTTCTTGATCACGATGAAGCCATGGCCATACAAACTGTTTCTTTGCATCATTACCATCATGCTCATGCCCTTTCCAAGGCCATGATATGCCCTTATTGGCAAGAAATGACTCTGTCTTGCTTATGAGTTTGAAGATACTGGGCTTTCCTTGATCTTCATCCTGATTTGATTTCACTTCTTGTCCAGGAGATTTTTCCTCCACTGCATCAGAGGCATCAAAAGGTACCACTTCTTTGGTTGTGCTAGGCTTAGCTCCACTAGAAGAACCATCCTCCTTGTGGTCCGATGAAACTGCATCATGATCAGTGCAGTCTCCATCCTTAGGTCCGTTTTCAGGTTCCTTACTGTGCTCGCCTAGTTTTATCCGTGCCCAGACTTTGCATGTAACTTTAGTGGCCTGTTTTGGTGATTTTAAAGATCAAGAAAGAATAAAGTAGAACGTAGATTGACATAGCCATATTCAGTTAAAAGAAATACTTCTTTGAAGTGTTTCTAGGGCATGCAATCTTCAAGTTTATAGAAATGCAACAAGTTATACTCACCAGCTTTGTGATTTTGGATGCAATAGCAACTTGAATGGGCTGCTGAAGCTCAGAATCATGCTTGTTCATCAAACATATTCTTGGTTCACTTGTACCTGCTTGCATATTGGTAGAAGTTGGAGGGGATCCTAAGTCTTGAAAGGACCTTGAATCGCTTGACACGACAATGACGCCAACTAAACTACCATCATCATCATAAAAGGGGGTGTTGGTGACCATAACTACGAAACGGTCTCCTAGCTTGTTCTTCACAGGAAACTTTCCTGTCCAACTCTCCCCCATGGTTAAACGTCGAACTATCTTCCCAGCGATATTGAAATCACAAGCATCAACAAGCAGCTGAATTGCATGCTTCCCTAAAGCTTCAGATGAAGAATAACCGTAAAGATTTTCTGCCGATTGATTCCTACAAATGAATTAAGACCATTAAAAACAATTTGAAATTCACAAGCCAAGATTCTGAGCAGTGTCAAATAACCAAAATGACCACACTCTTGTATTACGATTTGTTCAGGAAATTTATAAATCTATTATCAAATAGCTTCCCGGCACAATCCTGTTATATGACTTATAACAGGCTGTTAAGCGAATACAATCAAACCCTGGCAAGTCTTGCACTGACTTAATGATTGACATTGAGTAGTTCTTAGGAAAAGGAGAACGAAGTGCATGTTCCATCAAAACTGAAACAATTTTGCACTTTGAGCTGCACATATTCAACGAAACTGATTGTCAAACGATACAAAAAGGAACCAAGAAAAGCATGTTTATGAACAAATAGTAAGAAAAGCATCACAGAGCTATGGAGGAGAGCTAACCAATAAATTATTCTGCACTCGGGATCAAATATATGGACTGACTGCCCCATCGACTGCAAAATATTCAGGCACTGCCTTTCCGAGAGGGGGATGTTGGCCGCACCATCACCGGAGTGAATCATGCTCCGGCTCTCCCGGTGCATCCTTGACGGGTGCCCAAAGGAACCCGAGACCCTGCCCCATGCAGGTGCAGCTCCTTCGAGGCCTCCACTCTTCGGTCTCGGTAGCGGAGGCGTCATCCGCTGCGGCGACACAGACTGAGACCGGGCGCGGTCGGACCGGCGAGCACCGCCATCATCCACCGGCCTCAGCCTCGACATCTCCTGCTTCAACTGGGCATGCCTCACCTCTAGCTCCTGGATCTTCTTCAGCAGCTCGTCTGCTGAGATCTCCATTCGCCCAAGGCAGCTCGTTTGGCGTCAGAAGGGGTGTGGAATCAACTATAGGGACAGTAGAGAGGGTCCAAAGTCGTCTAAATCTTAGAAATTTTGGAGATAAGGTTTTCTGTTCTTGGTCAATGTCAAAGGTACCTCCTTTAGTTAAAGCGAGGGTTCACTGAAGTTCATGGACGTCGGCAATGGCGAGGAGAAGGTTTTTTTCTGCTCGAATCTAGCACTTTTTCGCACCAAGGGTGCTCTATCTCTTACGGAAAGGGCTTCCTGGTTCCTCTTTCAATTTTCCCAGCAGAGGAGATCGCGTTTTCTGCAGAAAGATGGGTGCTTTTTAGATCAAAGATGCCTCCTTTCTTTCTTTCTTTCTTCTTGGCACCTCTCGATCTCTACCTCCGCTGATCCAGTTGCGGCACAGTAGCTAGCCTCTGTTAAACCGCTTCTTTGTTTGCTCTGTTTAAAACGTGTGCTTTGGAATTGCTCCTTGTACCACCTCCACAGCCGCAACTTCTTCGTATCAAGGAACAAGCTTTGACATTTCTTGTGGACAAGCTTGGCAATTATCCATTCTCCAGATTACCACAATGCCCTCTTCCATTTCTTCCCATATAATATTTCACCGTGTGAAAAAGATATACACGCCACAATCTCGTGGATTAAGCATTGAAGAACAGTAGCCAGAATCCAAGTTAAAATAAACCTACCCAGAAACATTTGCAATAGATTTAGAGAAAACTCGCTGCGACTGCTCAATCTTTGCTTCCAACTTGCTGCGACGGCTGCTGCTGTTGCTTTTCTTTGACAAAAAAAAAACCCCTCATCCAACGAAGCTTGCGTTTGCTTGGTAAGCAAGTTGCCGTTGCGGTTTCTTCTCTGGCTTGTTAAAATATATGCATTTAATATTTCTCTCTGGCGTTCTCGCAAGTTTGAACTCTATTCATGGCAAAACTAGCTCCAAGAAAACATTTATGGAATGTGCGTAGGTCCAAGAAAAAGCCTCTCGTGGAAGACGATGACATGATAAACAAATAATATATATTTCTCTGAGAGTTCAGAGTTCAGCAGCTATTGCTGTCGACTAGTGTCATAATTAGGCACTCGGAAACAATTTATTCAATTAATTCGATTCAGATTGAATTTTAAAATTTTTTATTCGATTATAATATACGATGAATTTTTAATTCTTACTGAAAATATAGTTAATTTGGTTGATTTAATTTTAATTGAATATTCAATTTTACACATTAGGAGATACGTTAGATGAACGAGGATATCATCGCTTTAACGAGCAAATAGATTACTTGGACACCCAGAAAAGCACCCGGGCTAGGATGGGTAACTGAGTGGGACCAATCGACGGCGGAATAATAATATATTTAATAAAGTCTGATTAAGATTTACTGAGTCAAGTGAAAAACCTAGTCAGATCAATATTGACCGGATTACTAGTAAAAGGAAAGTTCAAGCAGATCAAGGATGACCATGTACTTGACAAAAGAAATTCTAAGAGAGTGAACCCTAGGTAATGAGAAATCTTGAAAGAGTAAACTTCGAGCAAAAGGAAAATCTTAGGGGAGTGAATTCTAGGTAGTAAGAAGTTTTACAGGAGTGAACTTTAAGCAAAGGGAAAACCCTAGGGGAGTGAATTATAGGTAATGAAAAGTCTTGGAGAAGTAAATTCTAAGCAAGTATGACCAGTAGGTCAAGTTTCCAATCAACTACCGATCAATCAGACCAGCGGATTTTGGTAAACTTGAGTATAGGTTGCTAATACAATTTTACATTACTATTATTGTTATGTGCTAATTTAGTATTGTACGAAAAGTCTTGGTGAATCAAGGCAATTCCACATTGAGCAGAGGAAGTCCAAACATGTCAAGAGGATTAGAAGTGTGGTGAATAAGTTGAGATAAGCTCATAGAGTGGAGTGTTCTTTTGAAAAGAAGAATGGTGAGGTCATGTCCTAGTTTTGACAAACACCTAGTTTTGACAAACCTTAGGTGTTGATCTGACAGAAAAATCAACAGAGACTTCTAAGTCGAGATCAAGACAATCCCCACCGTCAGACTCATAAATTCTATTATCAGTTATCTAACTTTATTTTACAAGATCATTATTATTGAACTACTGTGCTAACTTTGTTTTATAAAGAAAAAAACTCTCATTGACTGAGGGGATCAGTTGATCAATCTAAGTAGATAAGCACAAGGAGTTTCGAATCAGTACAAAGAAAAGCTTGGTTCAGTTGATTGATTAGTGGATCAGTTTACCAAACCCCATAAGAAAGGAAACCTCTAGA
>JBBPFP011172792.1:0-11270 GCA_037974795.1 Kaempferia galanga | reverse complement strand
AATTTTTCGGAAGGGACTCCTCTGGGGCATGACAAATTAGTGGTATCAGAGGAGGTTTGCGATTCCTTGCTTGGTTTTTCGATGTGTGGCCTCAGTTTTATCTGTCTTGTCTGATACCAATTTAGTGGTATCAGAGTTTTGTATTACGATGCTTTGGGTTTTATGATTCTGTTTTGGCATTTTGATTATGCGGCGTATTCTTCCGTCGATATTCTCCGGATTTGTCGGAGTTGTGAAGTAGAGTATTGTTCCGTTATGATTCTCCGGATTTATCGGGGTTACGGATTTGTGATATTTGGTTTCGATACTTTGGTTTTTGTGGCTCATCTTTTCGATGAGACTTTTCGAGATTTTCGGAGCTATTGGTTTGGGGGTACCACGATTTCGAATTATGGATTTTTATGGCTAATCTGATTTGTTCGATTTATTCAGATGTGGCACCAGTGGCAGTGGGACATCACCGAGCGACATAATTTGAGCTGTGAGTATAACTATTGTTTAAGAATGTTATTTCTTATCTTTAAATGCCAATACTTTAGGTATGATATATCTTTAGTTGAGTTGTATAGTTAATTCTATACTTGGTATATCATTCATTGACTTAGTGTTTACATGGTAACACTTATGCCGCGTTTGGTAAGGGTGTTTTCATTTTAGTGAGTTTGAATTATTGTGTTTAGGTAAACACTCGTTGGTAGGTTTATCTAAAGTTACCTCTTCCATGAGTTTACGAGAGCAAGAGTTTAAGGGTTTGGAGTATTGAAAGTCATATTTAGTTAAGCACGAGTGTTTGAAAAAGCAATCCTACCAAACAATCATGTAAATTTAAACATCAGTGTTTAGAGCTCTAAACACCCCTACCAAACGCGACATTAGGGTATAAAAATTAATCGAATACAACTAAAGGTCAACGAATCTCTTACAAATATGGAACTCTTCTGAAAACATCATCATTGCCGTAAGAGTGTCAATTAATTAACACGCCTAAAATGCTTTGCAGAATAACAACTATAATGCTTTCTGTTCCTGCTTGCAGGATCGAGACTTGCTCATGCTCGCTCTTCTCCAAGGACGACGGTCTCTCCTGAGTCCGAACGTCGAATGCCCTCTATCATTCTCATCACCTCCTCCATCGTAGGCCTCTGGTCTGGAGTAGCTGCAATGCATGCCATTGCAATCTGAAGCATCCGAACCATCTCTTCCTCCACGTTTCGGCTCAACATCAACTCTGCATCAAAGACCTCAGTGGTCCACTCTTCCCGGACCGCAGACTGCACCCACCTCGGCAGGTCCGCTAAATCATCATGCCCTGGAGATCTCAGGGGAGCCTTTCCCGTCAGCATCTCGAGAAGCAAGACCCCAAAGCTGTAGACATCAGACTTGTATGTGTATTTCCGGGTCTCGATCACTTCAGGCGAAGAATAACCGACCACAATCCTGGATGGAGTCATTGCAGTTGCAGAGCCAAACAGTGGCGCAAGGCCATAATCACAGACACAGGCATCGAGTTCCTGGGTCAGGAGGATATTACTGGACTTAATGTTTCCATGGACGAGGTTTCCACCGCTTTCGATGTGGATATGAGCTATGCCTCGAGCTGCTCCGAGAGCCACCTTGACTCTAGATTCCCAGCTCGTATGAGAACATCCAGCAACCTTACTCCCTGCTAATTTCAATCCAAGGAATGTATGCTACACTTTAAACAACTGCATGATACATTGATATACATGTGTGCATAAAGTTTGATGTTAAGAATCCAATAGTCATGATGCCAATGCGACCAGGAAAGCAAGAACTCAATGTTTGAAACAGCATATTAAATTTTCTAGAGGAACTAAAAGATAGATTGTATATGGTGGTTTGATGATAGAGTTTTGCTTCAAATATAAAACAGGTTCCTTTCAAATACCTTCATCTATATATATGGTTAAGCATTCAGTAAAACCAATTGGCATGCAACTCTAAATCATAAATTGCGGGATACTCAGAATATCTGACACAGTCTGGTCAGAGAGTGTGAATAACTTAGTTGTTCTATCAACTACATTCGCAATTTCATGCATTTGTTCATTTCATATTATATTGAAATAAATGAATATCAGGGATTTCAATTAACAATGTATAATAGTTTCCTTTGCCTCTTTAAGAAAACCAAACCAATGTAGAAGAGATGGATGGACATACCATGCAAGAGGGAGGAGAGACTGCCAGAAGGAACATAATCATATATTAGAAGTTTATCATCTTTGGAGTAATAATAAGCTACAGGAGGTAATATATTGGGGTGCAGTCTGATCCTTCCAATCATTTCCATATGTTGTTCAAACTCTCGTTTTCTAATGACTACTTCCTTCAATCTCTTCACTATAACAGTGGTGCCATCCTCTAGAAAAGCTTTGTATGTAGTGCCATGACTTCCTTTGCCAATACTTTCGGCAGAAGCTCTTAACAGATCTTCCAAGTCAAACTTATGGGAGGATTTATCAAAGAAAACCAGCCCTTTCCTCTCTGGTTCTTCAGCACTAGTGTTCCCCTCAGGTTTCTCAATCATTCCAATTTGTCCTGGACCTCCTGGCTCCCTGCTACTTTGTTGCCTATGCTTCCTCTTGAAAAAACACACCAATATTGAAATTACTAGTAGAATCAGAATTATTGAAGCACCAGAAGCAATTGCAATAGTGACCCCCTCTCTTTTCCAAATACTCCTTCTGTGTCCTGGAGTTTCTGGGCACTGGAGTAGAGGAGTCCCACAGAGGAAAGGGTTGCCCAAGAATGACTCCTTCGGGAACCTTTGAAGTGATAATGGAATTGCACCACTGAGGTTGTTGTAACTCAGATTCAGATGTTTAAGATTGGGAAGTTGAAGATCGGGGATGCGTCCAGAGAGAGAGTTGTACTGGAGAAACAATGAGCTAATTTGGGTAAGATTTTCAAATACCTGCGGAATTGCTCCTTTTAACGAATTATAAGAGAGATCAAGAACGTTAAGGCGCGAAGAAAATGACGGCATGATTCCGTGCAAATTGTTATGTTGAAGGAACAAAGAACGGAGAGAAGGAATGGTTGAGACATCCGGAGGGAGATCAATGAGGTAATTAAATCGGAGACTTAAGACTTCAAGGGCATCAAGCTTCCCAAGTGTATCAGCACGGATGGAGCCATTGATCCCAAATCCTGGCAGCTGGAGGGTCCTTACACGGGTGTTATCAGTGGTGCATCTGACTCCAATCCAAGATGAGCATATTGATGTCTGATGACTCCAATTTAGCTTTTTGATATGGGATACTGAAGCAGCAAAGGTCAGGAGTGCTTCCTCATCAGAATTCAAGTTAGCAGTGGTAAAGGAATGGAAGAATAGCACAAAGAAAATCAATGGAAGTGACTTGAACATCGTGGCCTGAGTCTGTGTCCAACTCTTTGTTGATTAGTAAAAGAACATGATAAAAGATGACAAGAAGCACATCAATAAGTTTTATAATCCTGCACTAGAAAAAGAAGAAAAAAAAACAAAGTGTAATTGTTTAGTAACAGAGGATAAGGAATATCAAATGATTGTTTTCTTCATCCACTAAATGTAGGGAAAGGGAGTTATAAACAAAAAGAGAAAGCTCATCAAGACTAAAAAATAAGATATCCTATCATTTTTTAAAAAAAATAGTGCATAATTAACAAGCTAGTGCCTGAAGAGGAAAACTAACTGTTTGGTTGTCGCCAAATTCAAATTTATATGTCAAGAACAAATTGCAAAATTGTAGAAACAGTTAATGACATCTCCAAAGCGTGTAACAATGTCATCAATAACTTTGTTTTGGTATTGCTACCACTTATAATCATAATAGCCAAAAACTAAATCTCATATTGAATCATTAAACAAAATTGATTAGAAGCTTACCTAAATCCAGGGAGATGCAAAAGATTGGCGCTAGCAGCATTTCACATTTAAAATTTTCTTATAAAGATAAAGTTTAAAATCATCTGCTCATAAAATGTGAAATAAAATTGAGGATCCTCAATTTATTTCTTCTGTGGTTTTTATTTTATTTTTGGCCCGTCATAAAAATAAAATAAAACAAAACAATTTAGCCCCTATATATCTATTATCAAAACTATAATATGAGATGCTCTAAACAATCCAATAACTTAATAAGCATTATTTGATTACTTCTAATGGACAACAAAATAGATACCTATAATTTATTTCAAGGTGGCCATTTCTTAAAAAGACATTCTCACTGTGTTCTCTGTTACTCTACTTTGATAGTTTCATTAATGCAATTTGCATTAGTTTTTAAGCTGTTGTAATTATCTCCAGAGGCTAATGGCATGACACTTGGAAAGCACCATAATTTCTGAAGAGGATGAAAGAATACGTAATTCTCTTTTGTCTAAAAATTGGATAAAGATTGGTTAAGAATACCTTAATAAAACCAAGGAATGAACAGCAAAGCTCTCATAAGAAGCCTACCTAGAATTCAAGCGAGCTTAGCATCCTTGTAATTAATGAACACTGAAGAATGAACAATTTATAAGTTGTTGCGATCATTTCAAAGGCTAATGGCATAAAACTTCCAAATGTGAACCACCAGCATTTCTGAAGAGGAACAAAAGAGATAAGCCACTTAAGAGATTTCCCCAAATAAAAAGAAAAAACAAACAAACAAACAAACCACTCAGAGGACCCTACATAGAATTCAAGCAACTCCTTAACATTCTTGAGACGTATACTGAAGTAGAATAGCAAAATGAGAATTGACCACCAAGAAAAAGGAAGCATAGATTCTTAAGGCAATCACCAATAGAAAAGCTGGAACAGATTGATGTCTTTTGTCCTTGGCTTGTTTTCTTCTTACCAACGACGGCAAAGGACATTTGGGAGCTTTGGAAACGGTAAGTGACTAAGCAATCGTTGGCTTGGCATAGCATCGGCCAGCCTGGTGCGTGTTAATTAAAAAGTACATTCCAATTAAAATACAGTAGATCATTGGGGAAGATCTCACCTTTCAAGGAAGAAAGCCTCGCCTTGTTATCTCCATTGACTATTTCTACGCTGGCTATTGACTCCAAACGCCAAACTATGAGAACACAAGCAAAAATATTATATATATAAGATTGTTAATTCTATTACAAAAATATGAATTTTTCGAGTTTCTTCGCCAGAATCTGATGTAGCATAAGATCCTTCCTTGGGGGAAATCGGAGACATACCTGAAAACTTCGACTGAAATGGATACGTGTAGGGCTGCACTGAAGCCGGAGAAGGAAGGAGAGGAATACAGGCATCTTTGATGTCCCTGAACAGGAAATCAAACCCATGAAGCACTGGCGCTGCCATTAGAGCTGGCACGATAGTGTGCCAGAAATGTGCCGGAGACACGAACTGAATGATGAACTGATCTAACATCAAGCAGGTTTGTGGGATCTTTTCCCCCTTTTTTGGTCTTTCTCCTCTCGAATCCAATCTTTTCCTTGTGTAATATGTGGCCTCCCTTTATGAGAGAAACCATAGCTTCCCCTTCTGATCCCCATTCCATCGCCATCGCCATCACCATCAAGGAGATCTTTTATTAAAACATAGATTAATAAAAATCATGTCTCGCTTGGATTCATTCAACATTCAATAGAAAACTGAACAAGAATTCTTGATTCATACAACCGTTAATATCTAATAAATAGTTGTTAAATAGCAGAAAATAAAGTTCAGATTACTAAAATGTCTAAACAAATTGAGGTACACGTAATAATAAATTTTACAGACTGACACAACTAAATGTGTGATGATAAATAGATAAACTTCCAAAGCATAGTTTGCAAACAAGAGAGCAATTCCAAATGCCAAGTTCATCTTAAAGGTTTCATCAACATTAGAGCAACTGATGATGTTCAATGGCCAACCCAAAAGCAGGCATGGAAAATTCGCAACCCCACGTCCCTCTTTATTTGTAGAAGTCAAAGTCAGTGTCTGGTTTCTTAACATTCGCCCTGTAGCCTTTCTCAAAATCCTTGGGAAGAATTACATATCGATTCTTTCTAACTGCATGCATCCCTGCTTCTTGACAAATGGCAGCAATCTGCACATCGATAACGATCAATTTTGTCCTCACTACAAACTACTGAAAAGCCTACAAAATTACAAATCTATCACATGGAAAGCAATCCACTTGATAGATCAACTTCTGGAGGTATCAATTATTCTAACTAAAATGACTGGAAAAGTCAGCATTATCAACTAATATAATATTGACATTCATGCAGACAAAAAACCAAAAATAAACTGTAATGGAAACAGACCTCAGCTGCACTGATTTTATCTGGCCGGGAAACATAATCTTCTAAATCAACTTCATCACCCAGATTCATTTTTGCCGTGCAGACCTGAAGAAGAAAAAAGAACAAAACACACAAGGGCATTTAGTTGGAAGTATCATTAGGGAAATTAAGCATCACCTCTCTTGAACCAAGAGAGAGAGAAAAGATGGGAAAAAAAAGAAAAGAAAGTAGACAAGAATTCAACATGTTCAGTTGCAAAAGTCACTTTTACATTTTGTTTTGCTATGAGTACTAAGATTTTAAATTATTTGTGAGCATTGCACACTTGCCATAAGGCACAGAATAACTGAACTGTAAGCATACCAATGCTAGCAAATATTTTATAAAAATGATGAAACTCTAAGAATATATATCATTGAACTAATTCCTTAATTATTGTTGATCTACATGCAGTATTTGCAGCCATTAATCCAACAACTTATGGACCAATTCACTACACTTGAATTAAATACAATCTGGGAGGTTAGCTGGAATGGCATTATGTATATTATTATGTTCTGGTTATTCACTGTCCCGAAGCAAAGATAAGCAGATACGACTCACAACAGAGATGGAGTTAGGTAAAGAATTAGCAAGGGCTGAGCTTTAAAATTGTTTAAGGCTGAACAACTCAATAACTATCTGCATATTGAACACACATGAATCCTCAAGACGTTTATCACCTTAGCAATAAAATCCTCACTGTTTTACTCTCCCAAAATATAGGCATGAATCCTCAAAACATTGACCACCTTGGCAATGAATCCACGTAGTTCCACTCCCAAAATGTAGTCATCGATCGAACCATATAAGGGTATGAAGCTCTCCAACCCTAACTAGCGTGCAACTGAACCCACCAATGACAAGCTGAAAGCCTGTGGCCTTGTCACAGATGACATCATTCGCTAAAAATAAATATCATTCGAACATACAACGTCATCAAACAACATAATTTTTGTACATTGGACTGCTGACCACACATGATATTGTTCACATAGAGTGAAAATCCCACCAACTTTGAGCGGTATAAGGATATGATAATCCAAAAAGGAGTAATCATGCGGATGTTGAACAAAGAATGACAAATTGCAGGTTCCTGCTTCAATCATAATATAGAATATGCCAGATAATTTTTGAAACAAAGTGTAAGAAGCAAAAATAGCTTAAAAACAAAGACAATCAAATACACATCAAAGGTGTTTTAATTAGCAAATTTTAGATTTTTTCCCCCTTCTAAAACAGATCCAAATAAGATTCTTAGTCAAGAATGCTTAACTGTTTTATTCGAAAAGGGATACTAATATTCTTCTGAAATCTTCAAAAGACTGAGAAAAATATTCAAAAGTGGAGTAGAGTAACAGGAGTATTAGCACTTACTTGGAATACTAGTCTCTTCTGTCTCCTGTCAGGCAAAGGAAATTCGATCTTACGATCAAGCCTACCTGGACGAAGAAGAGCAGGATCTAAAGTGTCAGCTCGGTTAGTCGCCATTATTACTTTAACATTCACTGTTTGGTCAAAACCGTCCATCTGCAAATACAATGATAACAATCAGTATCACTACACATAAGTTTTAACCGTCCATATTTGGATGAACTCTGAAGCATAAATTTTCATCATAATATTCGTACAACTTAGCTTGTTTAGAAATAAATGGAATTGAATTCTACAGTTTTAATCGTTCTTTGGAATCATAAAACTTCTGGTTAATTATGAAAGATTTGAGATTTCCTAATTGCATTCAACAGGTTACAAATTCCACACAACTGGCTACACTAGTTTTTCTACATTTTGTTCACTTGACTAGCAAATCGAACTTCATTTATGATTCCTTAGAGCACAATATTTAAGATTTTATTCTTAAGAATCCATTTTCGATGTATAATTTATTTATTTTTTATTTGAGAATTGGTGCCAAACAAGATCCTAAGGTGGCACATGTAACACAATTTTATTGCTATAAAATTTCTCTCAGGATTTTAGGCCTTAACTCATATGTAACGCCCTTTAATTAACTGCATTCAATGACAATCACGACATATTGTGAGCCAACAGCGCATGGACTATTTTTTTCTTTCCATTTGTGCTTCTAAAAGATACATCAGACAATAGATCGCCATGTAGTTGACTCAGGGAATTCTACTCAAAGACAGCCTTTCTGTGAACAAGAGGTAGAAAATAATTATGGACCTGCAAAAGGACAGGATTAATGGAAATTATCTAAAATAGGGTTAACTTAGATATAAACTAAGGAAATCAATCGAACACAATGATCTGAGGCTAAATTGAGTAACCAACACAGCACTCTGATCATAGCTAGTATATCTGATTCAACATTTGGTGTGAGATCCAAAATAATTGTCCTTTATTTAACTTATTCCTTGGATTAGTCTTTGATGAACTTCTCAAACGATTCTAACTCTCATAGTGATTCAGTGTTTCAATCATCTTAAGAGGCTAGGTCACTGTTGAGAGAAGTGGTGATCGAAAATCAACCAAATCAATTGTTTTGTATATTATATGTAAATCTCTAAATTGTTGCACTCACTCTCACGATGATACCAAAGAAAAGAGGTACTCACCATTTTAGATTCCTACACCAATGTAATTATTCAACTTAAGTTAACAAATAACACTAAAATCATTGAACTCACTGCATAAGGAAGCAATTGCAAGAATTTAGATTGTAACCAAGTTTAGATTTTTTTTTTTTGGGTATAATTGCAACTATTTTAACTTACATTTTAGCCTATTTCTTCTGGGTTCCTTGTTAGACTTGGTTTAACTTTTTTAGATGCAATTAATTTTGGTGTCTAATTATGTCTGAATTGTAAACAATATATGTTTCTTGGAACAAGTTTGGCATTAACAAAATTCTCTCTATGAGATTGTTTATTGAGGGCACCAGATTCAACCAATGTCGTTGCATTTGTTAGCATAACCACAAAGGTCACTTCAGTCTTCTATCTATAATTAGTTCCCGAATTTGAAAGTTGGGCAACACTTGTAACGTCAAAATAAACTATTTTATTTGAAGTACTTTTGCAATATTATTTTCTTATTTCAAGGCATGCTTCTCACATCTATTTAAAGTCAACTACACAAATTTTATCACTCCACTGAGCTCTGTGAAAGCTAATAGTACTAGTAACATTTTAATCAACTAACTCATTTTTTATTATATTGACTAATGATTTCTTTAGACTCCCTCTATATTTTACGTGTTCCAATCTAATAAACTTAGCTCTTCTAACTAATAATTTCTTTAGTCTCCCTTTATATTTTACGCGTTCCAATCAAATAGACTTAGCTCTTCTAACTATAGATTTTCCTTATCACCTTTGAACATTTTCTATCATCTCGACCCAATTACTTTTGGATACTAGTATGCTTATTTTATCTTTCTAGTTAACACCACACATCTATCTCCAATTTTCAGCTCCATCATATTAATTTCATTATTTATTGCTCCATAATAGCCCAAAACTATGATCCATATGGTATGGCCGGTCATATAATAGCATTGTAAAATTTTCCTTTTAGCTCAAGCGACACAATGCTCACACAAAAATCAAAATGATTATCTTTGTTTCACCCACTTATTCTTTATTCTATTTCGTCTTTATCTTACTAATGATATTTTCATCAAGCTGCACAATCGGATCCACAAATGAAAGCAATTTGCTGTGTAATTCTTTCTGTATGCCATGTGCTAAAACTTTGGCTCGTAGACAAAAGTTCAGCAAACAGTTTTTTTGCAAATATTAAGTTTAGAATTATTAGAAGAATTCTTTACAAAGAAGAACAGGTTATTTCTTTGATCCTATCAAAAATAACTTCTTGATCATATAGAGAATATACTTGATATTTGGATATTATCCATATCAATGACCTTGTAAATGGTTTATATTAACCAAGAAAATACAATGTAAATAAAAGATCTAACAGAAATGTAAAAATGATTTGTATTTACAAAATAAGAGAAAAGATATTCAGAGAATTATCATCCTGAAATGCTCATGTAGTAGTACTATCCTGCTTGTATCAACTCGGTAGTAAAAATTATCATTTACATTTTACTTTCTTCTAAGGATGTTTTTTATATGTATGCATAGGGAAAGTCATGTGCACTGAAAAATACAAGCACATTGTGGGAGAGATTTTTTATTTATTATAACAAAGGAAACTATTTTACTCCACCCGACTAGTTCCAGGTTCAAATCCCAGCAGTCAATAGATATATGAGAGAAAAAAATTTAGAACACATATTGTTCACTGAGGCATACTGTCTGCTGTGTCACATTTTCTTTAAGCTGAGTTGTAATATTTGTTTATAATCACAGGAAATTGAATTAAAATTCAAGTGAAAACCCACTAATTTAACATCCCTTTACCTGATTTAATAGTTCCATAAGGATACGCTGAACTTCCCTGTCAGCTCCTGTTTGTGCATCAAAGCGTGCTGTAGCAATAGCATCAACCTCATCAATAAATATAATTGCCGGTGCATTTTCTTTAGCAAGACGAAAAACATCCCGCACCATCCTTGGTCCCTGAGGCAAATAATGTTTTAAATTATGAACTTAATATATATGTATATATATACTTGCAAAATTTGGAAAGAAAAATAAATAAATAATGTATCAAGAACAAATGTTGAAATGTCAGAGCCCATAGATAGAAAGTGAGCATTGCGTGTTAAACCTAAAAATTTTACATTGCAACTTAATGATAGAAACAAATGCCTCAAAATGAAGGTTCGATAATTGAATGGAGAATTTCATTAGCCACTGATGTTTTTTTATTTTACACACAAACTGCTTTTTTGTAAAATCAACCCATGGCATACTAGCAAAGAGGTCAATGTTTGACGACTAGGTTCATAGCATATTGATAGGAGGCAGTAGTGTTAATATCCATTAGCATGAAAGGAAAAAAAAAACATCTACCCACACCCACACCCA
>JBBPFP011172686.1:0-11272 GCA_037974795.1 Kaempferia galanga | reverse complement strand
ACTCAGAATCTGATCGGGCTCCCGAGCACCTGATCGGACGGCCGTGAATCACTGGACCAGGGGCGATCCAAGAATTCACGGATCAGAGAATCCGCCCTGCACATAGAGCGCCTGAAGTCTCCTACGGCCTTTTACCACTAAACAACTACTTTATAATGTGTATGCTTGTTACATCAATTGCCTAACCCCATATCATTATTCTTTCCCATAGCCTCCACCATAAGAAAACAAATCGTGTTTATTCTTTGAGAAATCTATCGAGATATTGCTGCTCGAAGGCTCAATTTAAAGCCTAAGGTCGATATAATAGAAAAGGATGTTTGCTAAATGGCGGCATCAAAAAGGGACCACCCTTTGCCCCCTTAATTTGGTGCAAAAAAGGACATGCTCCAGTACAATCACATGCGTAAGGATTGCCTTGTAGGAAGAAGCAAAGAAAGAAAAGTCAGAAAAATCTATCGAGATGATTTAAGTTGATATATAGATATTGGACATGGAATTAATTGATGCGAGACATGTTTTTCATTATGCATGAGTCGTAAGTCTGACATTAGGCCACAATCAAGTCGAATTAAGTTGTGAATTTCCTTGAGCGGAATGTTTTTATTCAGGTAAATCGACTCAGCTTATTTACACCCCTATCAGGACAATGATTCTTACTTCAGTCTACTAATAAATAACAATATTTTTCGGGTTTAGAGTTATTCCTCAGTTTTATATGCTAATTGCACATATTAGCACATCACAGTTTGAAGCCCATGCTGGTAGAGCAGCGCAGCACAAACCCCAAATTGCATTTTTACCAGAAACAGGAGAATGGTGTAATAGATTAAAATTAAGCTCTTTGTTCTGTTTCTTGTTCCTGTCACAATGAGATTGAAAAAAAAAATATAATTAAGAAGAAGAAGAAGAAGAAATTCAAAAAATATATGCCTCCATGATCATAGAACTTCTCGGTCACAAGTATGATGTTTGGCAATAATAATGTGCTCGTATTGCTGTCCGAATGGCTCTTCGAGTTCGTCTTCCAAATGCTGGATTGGGGTCGAGCTGCCTAAAATTGAGGTCTTTGGTTCTAGTCTCTGTGCGCGACCGACTCATTTTCTTTCTAGTTGATAGTGGATGCGTCCCCTCTTCTTTAGTCAAGAATTTTCTCACCAGTTGAAAAAAAGTTCCAAACCAAAGTGCCAATGATGTACAAGACGACGGCTACCTTGAAAACATCATCCCAAGAGCCTGAAAAATTTTGTATCCGGAGAAAGAATGTCATCGAGTCGCAAGATTCAAAGCAGTTTGAAGGATGAAAGAACTGGAGGGTGACGGATTACCTTGTTGTAGAATCAAGCCGGTCACGGCAGTGCCAAGGACTCCAGCAAGAACTCCAGCTGTGTTTGATAGTCCCAGCAACACTCCCTAATTGGATGGAGAGAAACAAAAAGGTCTGTGAATTATACTTCTGTGCAAATAATTTATTTTTTTTTCATATAATTGATACGATACACAAGTCGAGCACAATGTTAGCAATTTTCGAGAACATAATTCCACAATAATATTGAACCTCAAAAATGATCGAAAACTCGTTTGTAGCTCCTTGGCAAATGACTGAGTGATGGTAGAGAAGAAAAGAAACATACCGCATATCGTGGCCCAATATCTTGATGATTGGAATATAGACCAGACTGGGAGAAGGCATCACTAGCCTGAAAAATTATAGAACAGCTTAATCAGAGTAGGAGGTACTTCAGTGTAGACAATATAGAGCAATCTTGCATGTCGAAGTAAAACGCGATGTATAGTTTTAACATGTAGCGAAGGACAAGCAAATGCGCTAGGACAGTATGTAACCAGTTTTGAGTAAAATGTGCTTGCAAATTGCAAATGCATTATTTGATTCTCATTGGTAGTCTAATGTGTTGTTTGGGCTGTTCTTTCAAATATATAGACACAGACATAAAATTGGTAGAATAATCCTACTTATATAAATGTATCGAGTAAATTGGTTCGTCGGTTAGACCTGACTGCAAGTCATACATAGCACAGCTAAGGCTGGGCTGTTCGCATTCTTTAGCTGTGTGAGAAAGAAAGCAGGCCCAAGGAAGCCAATTGACTGCATTATCTGCAATACAAGAAACAAAGGAGCGATTAACCATCAAATATATAGGACTAGGTGATGTTGAAGTCTCTGAGATATAATGTGAAGATGTCTACAAATTGAATTTTCACAAACACAAAACAGAATTTAATATGGGACACAGGAAATTCATGGCAAGGAGGGAGAAGATTCAATAGAGTCTTGAACATGGAATATGATTATTGGCAAAAAGATCTGTTGCGAAGAAAGTAATGTAGGAAACAAAATAATGATTTTCCATGGTGGTAAGTTATTGAAGAGTCAGTACTCACTTTACGAACGTTGGTTATAGAAAGTCCTTTTGCCACCAGAGTATCTGCGATCCATCCTCCTATATTTGCAAAGAACGCCATAGTTAACCATGGCAAGACACAGAAGAGACCAGATTCTGTGAGATTAAACTTCAACACCTGAGGAAAATCAATCAAATAAGTTTGATGAAAACTTGAATGATTCCAAAGTAGTTAATTGGTTGATATGAGAAAGTAGCGGCATATTGTGTTTGGAGTTTAGTACATCATACTCAGAGGAGCATCTAAATAAGCTAAATATGACAATGGTTCGAAGCTAACAAGAAAACTAAACACTAGATATTGCATTCACCATAAAAGAATTGTAATGGTATAAAAGTATTTTTCACGGAAATCACACGAGAAGCTTTTGTAAACCTTGAGTTTCCATAAGCCTTCTATGTGCTTCGACTATTTAGAACCGTCCAAAAGTCATGTATTTCCATGTAACCAGGAATTACAAGGTGAAGTGGTTGAACACTTGAGTATATACATTGACAGTGATAAAATCGGTCTGACCATAACACAAATCTTCCTAAGTAACACAAACAACATGGTAAGACCAAAGAAACGTCAAGTACCTGATTATAATAAGTAGGCATCCATGTCAAGAGGATAAAGGTGCCCCAGTTATGACAAAAATGGGATATTATTAGGGCCCACACCGGAGCCTTTGATAGGATTAATTTCCAAGGAATGGAAGAGACAGGCTCCTTTGAGACACTTCCTCCAAGGATAAGCTTACTTTCATCTTCACTAAGTTGTGGGTCTTCCTTGGGAGAACTATGTGCCTGAGGTAGAGAGAAGAGAAAAATGTCAGCAAGTGAATGTGATAACCAAATTTCAGCAAGAAACATATGGGGAAAAACTCATATAGCTATTTCTAGGCCATAGACAAGATGCATCACATCATTTTTGTTGTTACACCCTCATCAAACTCAACACCCACCAATATAACTTCCACTATGTGTGTGTATGTATCAACTTATCTATTTATTTATTTATTTTCTACCGCTCTGCTCTTTTGGGCATCTGTATAGTTATAAGAGGTGAACCTAGTGCAGAAGACACCAAAGCACAACCAAACAAGTACACAGTCATATTAAAATCAACAGCTTTTCTAAAGCCAACACAAAAGAAATGAAAAGACAATGAATCATAACAGTGTTAAGTGCAAGAAGTAAAGCATACATTAGCGTTCCACAAAGCAAACCAAAGACTTCCAAGGGATCCAAATGCGTAGAAAACAGAAGGCCATCCAAACTTATGAATTAAAACTGGTGAAAGAGCCAAGCCTGTGACAGAACCAAGGTACATTCCACTGTAGACCAGTGCAAGAGATCTGCTTCTCTCGGATACAGGAATCCATTTGGAAAGTATGTTATTCATTGCAGGCATAGCAACTCCCTGTGAAAATGATTAAAAAAAAAAGTATTAAACTGATCATAATTGAAAAAAAAAATTGCAATGATTGAATTTTTTTTAAAGAAGGGGTAAATTAATAAACAAACCAGAAGAATTGATCTCAAGATAATCAACAATACTAACTAACAAAGTCTTAAATTAACACCTTCAGTTCCAGATTCACATTGCACTTGAAATTGAGTTGTGTGATTATTTGATTCTTCGATACAGAAAACAAAGGTCTTTATCTTATACATATTAAACTTGCTAAGTTATTGTATTGGACAAATAGAGATATGATAAGTAGGGCTGCAAGTTTTTAAGCAGTGAAGCATAATGAAATATCAAGTCACCAAAAGAGAAATCAGCATAGTTGGCAAGATGCATACTAGCTCCACGTAATACAGTAAGCTATAATCAGATAATGCTATAATCAGATAGATGGCAAATTTTCTCTTTTCAATAGTTTTATTCAATGATTTAAAAGTAGTCTAGGAGGCCACATGAAGGTTATTATAGGGTGAAGCAAGGTATTTCGACTAGTATTTTGGCCTCTGCATGATGTCATTCAATTTGGTCTAATTTAATGACATCTAAAATTGATGTATGCTAAGGCATTACTTGATTTAGTGGCATCACAAACAATCAACCTTGTTACTTCGGATGATGTTATAATGAGTTACATGACAACATATTTTCTGTATTCAATAGTTTTAATTTAATTATCCAGTTCTTCTTTCTTTTGTCTAATATATTGCCATGATATTAATCTTTCAATGCAGATATGGATACACTTACTGACTTCAAAGGGTTGAATTTTTTTCAAGAAACAACTAGCTCTGATTCCACTTGTAGCATGGTAAATATTGTATAATGCATCCATAGAGAAGCTGCAAGATTATGAGGTAATAAACTGAATCATAAAAAAATCATACAAACTAACCTCACCAATTCCCATGAAAGCACGCATAACTAACAAAAATGGAAGACCAATCTTAGCAGCAATTGGAGTTAGAATTGTTGCTATAGACCACCAAACAACACCAAAGCCCAAAACCAGTTTACCACCAATTTTATCTGCCCAGATGCCACCAACAATCTGAACATATGCAAAAGCTTATTAGAGTATTAATTGTAGTCCTGAGACGTTGGATTAGGATTAGGCATCAATGCACTGTTGAAGATTCTATATTCTTAATTGTATTGAAAAGCAAATAAGTAAAATATACAGGGAAAAAATACACTATGAAGGATCAATCATCAATTAGAAAAGTATAAAAATATCCCCTAAACCAACACTCACTTGGGTAAGTAGGTAACCCCAAAAAAATGATGACTGAATTAGGCCCATAGTTGCTGAATTCCAATTAAACTGTTCTGCCATTGGAAGGATAGCGATGCTCATGTTGACCTGATTCAAATTGAGATTAGTAAAATACAAGTTCTCTTGATTTGTACCCAAGTTCCTAAACATGAGTCATATAGTAGAATATGATCATAAAGGAAGAAGGAATTTGTTGGCAGGTGTGAAAAAGAGTTAACTTACTCGGTCCATATTGCAAAGTAGAAACGAAAAGAAGCACAATAGCACAATCACCCAACGTTTAGGGAACTGTTTCCACCAAGGAGATACTTCTGTAACATTTGGACCAATTAAAACTGCTTCGCTGGATGCTTCTGAAGAAATTAGTGAATCAAGCTGTGACTCTGGCACCTCATACTGCTCAGATTTGAAGTTTGCACGTGTTCTAGTAGGCAAATGCAATACTAATTGATCATGAAGATCAATAGATATTCCAAGGTTCTCAAGTTTTCTCCTCCGCATTAGTTGGAGACCATGTGAAGAAACAAAACAATTTGTTCTTGCTGGAAATCTCTGCCTGAAACTGATATTAGTCAGACATGCATTTGAGCAATTACCTAAATAGCATGGCAGTGGATGTGCCACCTCCCCGAGGAAAGCATTTCCAGCAATCATGGTATTCTTGGCAAGTGAACAAGAAGTAACAGGAAATAAGATAGACCTCGAGAAATAACAACTTTCTCTTTTCACGAACAAAAGGAAGCCACCAGTCCATGCAGATTGATCTCCACATAACTTGGAATATATCTTCTTATAATGAGCTCTACCACACTTAACTTGATATGGAGCTCCTGCATCATAACATGCAATACCTTAATCATTCATTGCGAATAGAACTTAACTCAACTGCCTCACCTTCAAGGGGGAAAAAAGTACCCCACTCCCCCTGGTGATAACAAATCTTCATTTTGCTCTTATGCTTATTTATGTTGTTATTTTTAATCATGTAATATTTATAGTTTTTTTAACATGTAAAACACATAAGTTTTTCAATATGAACAGCATGATAATGAAATTTGTGCACTAAGATAATTACCCTTTCGAGAAATTAGAATGATGAAAAGAGTAAATATTTGGGTGTTAACAACCCAAGAGAAAACTAAGATGCTATCCTAAGCATGGAAAACACACCGGAGTTAGGACAAATTCATATGACTTTTTTCCAAAGCTTGTCTAGCTAGCAGGCCAATGGACCATCGATTTTCTGTCTTCTTCAGTCGCTCTGCCGAAGTCACACTGGCTGGAGATTCGGTATGTAACTATTCTTTTTGATATTGTTTTCGTTTGGAAGTTTATCCAAATAGCTACTAAAAGACTTTAAATTGAAGTAGCATTTTACTAGGCCAAGCTGATCTATCTAACCAACTGTTGTATATATGCTTACTTGAACCACTAATATAAGTATGCAACCTCACAAAAATAGATTTTTTATCTATTACATTCCTATTTTATCAATCCTCTTCTGAAAATCAAGTATAAAGGTGCAATTTTTGCGAGTTCCCAACACCAAAGATAGAGCTTCAATGCGGCATTAGGCAGTTCAGGGCTAAATACCGCACCGCACGATTCTCTCAAAGAGAGAAGATCGAGCAAAAAACTGAAATGAGTACCCGGCACAGCAGATGAGCCGAATCCTCTCCCGGAGACCAGTGTGCCCATCGCCATTTCCCCACCCGATTCCGTGAGCTATCCAGGAACGGCAGAAACCCACGATCCAAACGCGACGCAAGTGGCTCTAAGTAATGGGAACCGAAGCTGAGATCGACCGCATCAAGAGGAGAAGGGCGAGGAGAAGATTCAGATAAGCGGAGCAGCGAGCGATTGGGGGCCTTCCAGAAGCGGAGCCTTCCAGAAGCGGGAAAAAGGGCGAGGAGGAGCATTCCCGACGTTTCTGGCTCCGCCGCCGCCACGTGGCGCACAGATTCGCGGATAAGGCGCGACGGTGGGTGCTGAGATCGAACCTGGTCCGTCGGATTGGAATCCGAATGCGAATCCGATAGAGGGTGGAATCTTTGGCGTGGCAATAAAACGGCCTCCACTTTCCGAAGATGCGGTGACAGCATCTGCGCTGCCAGCCACTCGTTTAGGGCATCAACGGTGGATCCCCGCCGTCCGATTTTGACGAACCGAACCGGTTCAACTTCAATAGTAGGAATGCTTTCGAAGATGTGTCCAAGTCATTGTGACTTACAAGAAGACTCAAAGTTAGTTTATGCTAAGCCATCGCGTCTCAAGTTGACAAGCAATGTTTGCCTTTAACATACATCATCGTGCCGAAGTTAAGGAGATAGTGCATTATTGTAATTGTTCTTCGCGTGACTACCCTATTTACGATGTACATTATCGTAATTGTTTATCGATAAACATCTAGCTTGAGATCACTTGCCATCTTTAGATTAAACTCGAAAGATCAAGCTTTGTGCTACAATTTCATTTAGTTCATCACAGCCAAGGCCCCTCTAGAACTTGTTTGCTTCTTCCTCTAATACCGCGACTTCCTTCACGGCCTTTGCCTTCCTCTCCTGCATCTGTTGGAGCTCCTCAGCCGTGAAGGGCGGAGGCAATGCGCATGGCTCTGCCTCATGAGTCGTGTTCTCCATCGACTCCAACAGGAACTTCTTCACGTTAGTCGGGGCACGGCAGGCAATTGACTCCAAGCACAACTCTGTGGCATTCTCCGGGATGCTTGGTTTGTATCGCAGAAGCTTAGAGTATTCCGTCAACAAATGTAGCATGTAGTCGTAGACGTAGTCCATAGTCACTTCTTGTTGGAAGAAGTCACTGCTCGCCTTTCCCATAGCTTGTGCCTGTTAGATTACCAAGCTCAGAATCAATTAGAGCGGAGCTATGTTTAGATCAACATTGTTAGAGTCGAGCTATGTTTGTCTCAACTATTTGAGATCGGCTATATGAATTTAAATTCTTGGTGAATGTGTGTTAAGACGAGTGCATACCTCTGCGTGGTGCCCATTGCCAAAGTCGACAGCCACCTTGATCGCCCTACACTTGTTCCCTCGAATAGGCCAGTAATGGTGCCCCGGAACAAGGCCTCTTTGGAAAAACTCAATCCAAGGAGTGTCCAAGAACAATGTGGGTGAGTTGCATGCCATAATGTACTTCTGGCTCACCAACCACGCAAGGCCATCCACATAAATCCGATACCTGCTCATCGAAGAGTTTCTCACTGATATTAGATGAGAAGATTCAAAATTTTTCTCGATCGAAAACATAAGTTGACCTGTTATTGCATTGCCTAGCAAGGTTTGAGTGTCGGAAGCCTTGCTTTTCCTCTTGTTTCCAATCCTATGTAGAAGATGAAATACTAATGAGAGGCAAGTAATATCTAAACACATTCATCTACTAGAATGTGTATAACTTAAGCTTAGTCCTACAAAAGATCCCTTAAGCTACCAAAAGAACTACTAGTTCAAAAAAGGATCAGGCCTTTTGATTAGTTAAAAGAACTAGCTGACTATGAGCCAATTCAAGGCGTACCTGTGCGTAGATCCTAGCATTCCAGTCGTGTTCATCGGTAACATTACACTTGAGAAGATCAAACCTATTGCCACCCATATGTGGATTGCCCCTCCAAAATGCATAAGGCTCCCTATCGATCCACTTCATCTCTTCGTTTGCTTCTTTCATTTCCTTCAGCAGCGATGCCCAAGGCTTGATGTTGATCTCGGGCCTTGAATAACGAAAACAACAAAAGGCATCAATTGTAGTGTTCAATAGCACATATTCAACTTTGTTTACGCTTATTTCACATCGATACACTAGATCAAAGGGCTTTCTTCAATCATTGCTAAAGGAAACCAACAAACTAAAACTAGAGTGTAGCAAACATTACCAGCCCCAGAAGGACCAATCCGGGAAAAGGATATCCCAAGTCTTATCGTTGTTGCAGTAATGGAACACCGGTGGTGGAGTCGATGAATTGTACTCAGAAGACTTAACCGCCGGTTGGTCCATGCAATTGAACATGAGATCAAGATCAGGAACACGCCCAGGATACCGGTTTACAAGCTGAAGAATGCCCCACAGGCTGAAAACATTCCTTGTCATGAATTTGCCAAAGTATTCCTGAACATAAACGCGACCGTCAAGCACCACCAATCGAAAGGTAGCATACTTTTGTGCATTCTCAATCATCTCCCTTGTGATCCCTGTGGACTTCCAATGGCGCAAATCGTCATGGATCCACCTGAAGTATTCAGGACAGGTAGGAGAATTGTGGGAAGCGGTGAGATGTGGAGTAGGCATTGGAGTTGATCGTCTTTCACAAACCGTTGCGGTTGGACTTTTGCAGGACAAGGTGATAGGTATAGGTTGTGTTTCGGAGTGTTGTAGATTAGGAGTCTGGCGATCGAGTCTTTTGGCATTCGGGGAATTTATAGTTTGTTGATAGACTTGTTCACTTGATCTGAAGAACTGCACACAATCAAAAATGAGAAAAGTTGTCTGAATTTATAAAGTTCAGACAAGGAGAAAAGGAAAACATTGTGCCAATTAGCATGAAACAATACTAGATATTACTCTTTTGAAAGCTACAATGCCACAATTAACCGATTGCCAGGTAGAATTGGCCAACAAAGATGGAACAAGCTAGAGTACTCGAAACAGCTCCATACAACTTGAAAATGGTTGAAGATGGCTCATATCTAGCCGACATGGAGCGTGTTGGAACTGTCAGTCACACGGCTGTGCCACCGAACACGGTCGGGCCAAGCCATGCTCGGGTCTGGGGAATAGGCATGCCCCAGGGCATGGGTCGTGTTGCCGAACACAACCTAGCCGGAGGGCGGAGTTGCGGGATTTATGGAATTGCTTGGTATTTTTGGTCTATAATACTGTGTCTTGCTGCGGCTGTATATATAAGATCATTGTAACCCTAATACATATATAAAAAAAATTCTTATAGAAACCATCTTGGCCATTTTGTGGAGTAGGCACATCGCCGAACCAATTACAAAGGGGCTTCTTCATCTAAAGATAATAGCTCTAAAAGGGCCAAACCCTCGAACAACTTTCCTCCCGATCGAGGAAGAAGCCGTTGAATAGCTCCTTCAAAGTATATACTGATCTCCAGCACGAACAAAATAGCTTATTCTTCTTCTACTACTACTGCTGCTGCTGCTACTACTACTAATATAGTACCGAAACAAGCATCGCTCCGGATCGAACAAAATTGCAAATATCTAACAGTCAATCCCACAATTGGGAATGTACAGGAACTCAAACATCAAATGCACTCATAATTGAAGACAAAAGGAAATCTTTAGCAGTAGCAACAGTAGAGGGGGCACTTACAGTGCTGTTGGAGAGGAAGAAGGCCAGAACCGAGAGGGCAACAAAGAGGGCAATGACTGCTCTGATAGGGAAACCCTTGCCATTTCCATTTACCTTTCCCTTTCCCTCCAACTGTGCCCTCGTCGCCATTGTGCTTGCTGTCTGAGAGCTTGATGGAGCTGCCTGGCTCTCCAAAATTTGTCCTTTTTTCGAGTTATTTCTCGAGATCACCAGCGAGCTGCTGCTGCTGCTGCTGCTCCTCCTCTTCCTTCCCCATGCGCAGCTCTGCGTCCCAGCTGGTTGAGAAAAGTGTCAGTGGAGCTGTGGTCGAGATAGACAGAGTTGAAAAGTAGTCAAAGGAGAAGGCTGCCATTGGCTGTGTTTAATCGGAGTAGGTAAGAAGAGCCTCCTTTTTCCTGCAAAGTTAGGACTGTGGGCCTGCAGGCGTGTCAGAGTCGACAGATTTTTCAATCGATCGGCAAATTTTGTAAGGGTGCAGGCATCAATTAGGTGGCTGCTGCCTGCTCCCTGCTTCGCTGATTGAATCGAATTAGAATGTAAGTTACGTACAAAAGTTGTATTCTACTATTGCGTCTACAGTTCACAACCCTCCCCCGGTCGTAATATGCTTGGTTTTATCGACGGTTCTCGCCCTTATTCGGACAAATTACGTACTGTCGCCGGTGCTCAGACTCCTAATTTGGCATATCATGCCTAGATCCGTCAAGATCAACTCGATTGCTATTATTAGATTTCTTTCTCCATCCTTAATTCCGTTCATTGCTACTGCTCACA
>JBBPFP011172583.1:0-11272 GCA_037974795.1 Kaempferia galanga | reverse complement strand
CCTCGAGTGTAAAAAATTGGTCAAGAAATTATACTAAAATATTATAATTTCTAGATCATTAGGTTAATATTGTCAAAACTCAATTATAATAGTTTTTGAATCGGGTAGTAATTCATAGTTAATGTTTACCGAACTTGTTTAATTTATATTATTTACTTATTGTTTATGCCAATTAAATCATGCCTTGTTATTCTATGTCATTTTCATTTGACAAAGAGGAGAGAAAAAGCTCCCTTAATAGGGGGCAATGTTGCACTTCTTTCAAATTACTCTTCGCGACGTGGAAGTTAGAAAGTAGTCAATTTCAATGGTTTGAATACTAGTCGTAAGAGTCTTACCTATATACAATAAGAAAAAGTCGAGTAATCTTTAAGGAGGATGCACTATGTCGTTTGGCTGTAGCTTTAGGCTCGGTTGAGTTGATAACCCTCAATGCCACCTTGATACAAACATAACTAAACTTAAAGAGTAGACAAGAGCCTAAGGTATATAATCACTCGTTTGCCATACTAACAATATATTATTCATTATCAAATATTTTAATTTTGAAAAATTATTGTGCAACGCGATCTCAAATGAATAATGCATGGATAAATCTATATTGATTCTTCGAGTCAAATCTAATAAAAGTGTAGGGCATGATTTTGAATGGATTCAAACGGAATTGGAAGAAAATATGTCGCTATGCTTGGAATATTGTGAATCGTTTTAAAGTTTTTTATGACCTGTGTTGCTATCTATTGACGGTGACGTTGGATTAATTTCTCTTGCTTGGCTCGATGATTGCGGTTGAATCACAACAAAACTAAGGATTTCACATGGTGATGCGAGCAAGCAAATGAATTTGTGTCCCAACGGAAGAGGTTGTCGTCTTCAATTGGTTAACTCTTGCCTTGGTGTATTGTCTCTTGGCTTTAGTCAAATTTGGCTAGGAGTAACGAGGAATATCTACAATAAAATAAAAATAAAGTAGTGGAAATGTGCAGGGAATGATTTCATGAGCAATAAATAACTACATACATATATAGAGAGAGAGCGCTTATAATGACTATGTTAACTTCTGGCCTTCTAGTTTGTTTTAGTCAAAGTTTGTTATCAAGCTTAACACGTAGAGATAGATGACGGAATAGAAGGGCAACTGAAGTCAAGGATCTCCAGTTGAGATTTAAAGTTTTAGGATAGAACAGTTGTTGCAATTATTGATGGAGTGAGCAGAGTTCGCTAAAGAGGTGAATGCCGTGCTTGTATGGACGGTACCAAAGGCAAGCAAGATTTAGATTTTATGGATGGTAAATATGATAACGGAGGCTTATCTCTGGCAGAAACAACGACCAACCTGTCGCATTCACGTGTATCAAAAATTCTAAACATCAACCAAGATTGAATACGATTTTCGGGAACCCATTTTCACTGCTACAAGGAACCGTGTGGTTTTTCGCTATGACGAACAAGGACATGTTTGCGGGCATGCATGCGCACGGCTTGATCAAGCGAATTAAAGACAGAAAGAAGCTCGATTTTTAGTTTTCACATCATCTTGTTGGCCTGACCCATGTGGTTTCTGAAGTGATGGTATTTCCGTAGTACACCTCCTTGGAGGATTCATCCCAATACGCCTGCAACAACACAATTGCATCAATAGCTGACCGACTGAAAGTAACATGCTCACGAATAAGCAAAGCATTTTTAAACAGTCATTGGTTCACATCAATGCAATAATGTTTTTCTTTTTTTTTGCACTTTCCCTTTTTTGCAGCACATATAAGTTAAGTCGTGTCCATATAATTTTTGATGTTTTAAGAACCAAGGTCTGAAGAAAGGAAACAAGATGAGGTGGAGTGGACAAACCTGCCAACCAGGAGGAAGATCTTTGGACGGTTCCGCCAGATCATGCAACTTTTTTGCATTGTCAGTTGAAGCATCCGAAACAGATTCAACCGCATCAGTTTTGGCAGCTTCAGCTCTCCTTCGTTTAACCCGTTCCCGCCTGTATACAAGATTTTCATTCAGCTACAATTTCAACCATCGCAAGCACAATGGGGGGAGAAATCAATGACGAAATTCAAATTCGTATCACTTCAGCATGAGACTGGAGTCAAAAATCACAAACTGTAAAAGGAGGCAGATAAGCAGTATAAAAATAAAAAACGTCAAACATTGAAAATTTGTATTCACTCCAAAAGAACGGGCTTAAATAAAGCCATCAAAATTCAACAAAAGATACATAGAAGCCTCAAAATTTCTATAATCTTACTAATTGTGCAATTGTGGTGTTTAATCGGTGCTTCTTTTACCGAGGCAATTATTCTAAGCCTTAAGATACAACATACCAGTCACCACCTAAAGGAAGGAAATTTGCATTATCTTGAGCTTCTCCAGTAGCAATTTGCCGTGCATGCCATTCCTGCATAAATTAATCAATTAACATCAATCGCAAAGAGAGAGAGAGAATAGTGATGTCTGTGTGGGGGTGTGGGGAGATGGAAGGGAAGAGAGATACAGACAACAGTACATCCAAAGTAAGCACACCTTTATTTCCTTCTGACGTTTCTTTTCTAAAATTTCAAGAGCATCTACAGGTTCATCATCATCATCTTCCCCATGCAGTTCCTCTTTTGCAGCCTTCCACTGATGAGACAAACAACTATATTGTTAGGCAAATACATACATGCAAAGGGGAATAAGAAAAGCACAATCTACATTCAATTATATCACAATATACTCGTGCACATTTAAACTTACTTTATCCACCAAGCTGGAAACCTTCTTATTAGACCGCAAACTTGGAGCAACTGCAATAGTAGCCTTCCTAGCACGTAAAACTGAGAGAGATGATATAATTAAGTACTATAGGCACAAGAGGAAGAGAACTTGGCAAATAATGTATCTACATTCAACATATCTAATTAACCAATCAAATTGTTACTGAGAAGTGAGAACCTTTTGATTTATTTTTGTTGGAAATTGGCGGAGCAACCATGGTGCTTCCATTCACTAAATCCTTGCTGGCTATTTGCATACCAGATGTATCAGAAATTGCTGATAGGCTGCTCTTACTAGTCTCTTTGAAAACAGCAGAAACATCAGAATCATGCTTTCCTGGTGATACAGATTTGTTTGCAGATTCCATAGCAGGCCCAACTGAAATTGCTTGATCCAATGAGAGACTGCCATAACTTACAGCGCTTGCTTCAACATAAAAACCAGTCGATGAAGTGCCAGAAACAACAGGTATATGCGAGACAGATCCACCAGAAACATCATAGTATGTCATGGGTTCAACTTGATTGACATGCACAGTGATTTCAGGATAAGTGCTTGATACTACTGGTTCATAATAAGATGGCTGTGGAGCTTCAACAAGTTGGGATCCATCACCTTGCATATAATAGTTTAGGTTTGTCACCTCGCTCCCATTAGGAGCATAGTAATTGTAGGAAGGAAGAACATATCCTAAGCTATACTGGTCTTGGGGAGGCGGAGGCAAGACATCAGCATAAGGTGGAGGGTATGATGGCTCAGGTGGATCTTCTGGCGGAGGTGGAGGAATTACTTCATTATCAGGAGGTGGGGGAGGGATCCACTCTTCATCTGGAGGTGGTGGAACATTAGGCTCATCAGGATGGCTTACTGAAGCCACCTGGCCAGTTGGTTCCCCTGGAACAGGAGATTCAGTAGTTGGATATGTTGGATGAAAAGCAACTGTCTCATCATCCACCTCCATCTCCACGTCCATATCAACATCCTCAGTGGGTAGTTCAACCTTGGATATGGAATTCACAGTTTCCTCACATATATTGGTCCTCACACCATTGAATCCTAAGCATGCAGTGTCTTCATTTTCGGGCTTTTTCATATCTGGCTCAGTCAGCATGACACTTGTGTCAATATCAGGAATGGAGTAGTGGGTTTCACCATTATATAAACTATTATTCTCCTCAACTATTCTAGATGGTCCTACATTATCAACAGTACTTCCATCAGGAATAGAAGAAACTTCTGCACCAGCAATGACAGACTCTAGCTGCTTGAATTGTGTCTCAGTATGCCACCAGAACGGAATCAGAGATGAACCATATGAGGAAAGTGCTTTGCAATCAGATATCCTCAACTCAATCTGCTTTGCAATCCATTCGTGTCCATCAACACAGCTATGAAAGACAAAACATCAGCTTTCTGACAAGAATAAAAATTATCTGATAAAATGGTTACATGTCAGGAAAAAATGACAGTATAAAAATAGGACATCACAAGCCATACCTGGGGAGTGTCTTCAGTCTATGCAATAAATTTTGAGCATATTCCACAAGTGAAGCAGGCTGAACATCTGTCATTGCATAAAATTCACTGATCTTTGTGGTGTGTCCGGCTTCATAACTTGTCAGATCTGCGGAAGACCTTGAATAGTCTAAAAGAGCATTGGTTGTTGCCAGTTTCTATAAAAAAAAATAGTTAGATAAAAAAACATAATTATGTAGGAGCACGAATTTAATAGCTATAGAGTATACACTCAAGCTTGTCAATTGAGCTGCAAATACAACCTGTCCATCTGTATTTATCATCTCCACAGTTCCATATGGTTCTATGCCGCTACTAATCCCACCATGCATGTTAGAAACTGGTATGTTTGCTTGCAAAATAACAGGATAATTCACTTGCCCTTCAACAGTGGAAGAAAGATTGACACCATTTGTTGGAACTTCAAGTGACAATCCATGAGGTACCTCCCATGAAGTCTCTCCTGTGGCAGTATTCCAATAGTAATATTGATTGCTCTGCTCATGCATTACAACCTTCCAACTTCCTGCCAAATCACCAACAACTTGCATTCCAGAAGCATCAAGAACTGGTTGTCCCTCGGGAGCACCTTTGCTACCTTGAGCAGAAGCTGAAGCAATATCACTTTCTATGGTATCATTAGACTCAATGTTGTTTGTGTTCCCCAATTGACCATCATTAAGGCCAACAGCATCATCTACATTATTTGTTTTGTTTTCAGCAATAACATCTACAGATACAGTTTCCTGAACCTGTTGATAACTAACAGTTAGCAGAATATACAGTTAATAAATACAAAAACTTAAAGACATTATACAGGAGTTAACATGAAGGAGAGTCTCGTTCCCCTAGAGGAACAAGAAAAAAACACAAATATTACTTTTGTCAGCAACTTTCACATGATCTTGATTGTTCATGGCTTTCCTCAACAAATGGATCCTTCAATACACTAGTGGAATGAGCATAATAGATTCTAGGAAGAAAGAAAAATATCATAACAGTGCATTATATGCTGCACAAAAATAGTGCAACAGGGATACAATTACAAAGTTTATGATTTTGAAGAATAGAAATGTCTCCTTCAAACAGATGGATCAAGAGCAGATATCATGCCCCAGATGATACGCATGATCAGCATGCATGCAATAGCATATCATATTGAAAAAATTGAGCATCAGAACTGGTTGATATGAAAAAATTTAGTATCAGATCTGGTTGATATATCAGCACATAGTGAATTACCATCTTACAGTGTGACCATAAGAGCAGACTAGACAAAATGGAACGAGCACAATACCTGCACCAGAGGATCAATTGATACATTCTCTTCAGCACTCTGAATTGGATGTTTGCTGGACTCTTCATCCAATTCATCGTCACTATACTGCTCAAGTAATAACAATGGATTTTCCTTCTTCTTACCTGAGAATATGGAATTAACAAGTAAAATATCTTGGAAATAAAGAAATAAAGCTAAAAAAATGCCTGAAACACACAATACTGATCCTTTAGCTATGCAGTAAGCTAGTAGTTATAGAAATAGTATAATTTTAATGAAAAAATCTATAAATGTCCAACCACCTGACAATCATAAAACACATGTCAGCAAGTACAAACCAAATAAAGCTAGAGACATACAAACCTCCACATCTAGATGCTGCCAAAGGATAATAACAGGTAGGGAGTCATTCAATTCCCCTGTGGCAGCCCGATCTGAATGGCTAATGATGTTCCCACACCTCAGCCACCCTACAGTCTCAGAACCAGACATTTGGTGCATACAACAAGCGTGTATAAAATTTCCAAGTTTCCACCAAAAATATGCTGTGGCATATCTTCTCTACATAGTCCATTAAAATGAACTCATGAAACCCACCTGAAGAAGATGGTGAATTGGTAATCTCAGCTTGGCAGTCTTTATCTGGATCCTCTCCTACGTCATGTACAGAACTCGTCACCATCTCTCCTACAAACAGAAAGCATGATGAATATCAAATATAGCAATTTATCAAAGAAATGAAAAAGCTTCTCAAGCATTATAGCATTGTAGAATCACTTTGCTTGATTTAGAAGATAACCGAAAGGAATTGTTCAAAAAAGAAGAGCATAAGCTAAAATCATGATATGGCATATGAATCTATCACATACAACAACAACAACAACAACAACCAAGCCTTTTCCCACTAAGTGGGGTCGGCATATGAATCTATCACATAGCCAAACAAAATTTAAAACTTCTGCAGAATGCAGGCACAACAAGCTATAACGTGAAACAAAGTATTAAGGCAACCATTCTGTACTAGAGAATGCTTACAAAACAACATCGAGGCAAAAATAGCACATGTGGCAATAAAGATTAAAAAAATCATAAAATGCATATTACATGCAAGTTGCAATAGGTTTACGAACTTTTGGAAATTGTTCTCGATAGACAAGAACTTTAATAAAAATGGAATATAAGTTATTCAGCATCCAACACATAAGAGCTATTTGTGCTACACAAGCAGCCATATTTTACTAGTCAACACTATTAATCGTTGACATAGAACCCGATATCCATGGTAAATCTTGCTTGCTTCTGATTTCTGAGCATTAAATGTCAAAGGTATGGGAAAAGATGTAGCAATCACTCTAGAACCCTAACGATCCATCACTTAGTCCCCTACCATTTTTTTCAAAAAAAAAAAAAAAAGTGATGCTCAACTCAAAAATAAAAACCACTAATATATATAAATCCAACAAAGGAGAAGAGAGGAGAGAGAAGAGAGAAGATTCACAGGAAGATGGAGAGGAGGAATACCGGAGGGCTCGGCGAACAGATCGAGCTTTACTCGCCGGCTCGCCGCCTTCATCGCCGCGAGACGGCGTTCCTTCCTCTTCCCCATCGATCAACAGGCTTAAGTGACAACCAATTTGGACAAGTATTGGGGTTCCGAAGGAGGGGAGAGGGAGTCGCCTACGGTTATCGCAGAAAGGGCGGATTGATTTGAAAGAGGCGAGATGGATTATGCCCTAATTCGAGGGAGAAGATGAAATTTATGGGAGCATCGGGGTGTACACGTGTTTAGCACGTGATATTGTATATGATATATAAAAATCTTTTCTTTTCCCATTAAATATTCATTTAAATATATGAGAGTAAAAATGTGAAGTACGTTTAAAACACATTTAAAATAATAAATTCTTTAGAAAAATATATGAATAAATATAAATATCTGTAATTTTAAATAACTATGAGTGTTCACCCATTATACCCGTTATAATTAGTTAAAAAAATATATATATATCACGGTCAATTTTCTGAGCAAAATATTTATTTGTAAATTATTTTCTTTTGAAACTATTTTCCGCAAATAGAGACCAGTTTTCTCCATGGGCCGGTTTTTAAGGCCCAGTGAAGAAGCCCAATCGTGTTCGAACTCCGCCTCCGTCAGCCTCCTCCCTGCCTTCCTCACGGACGTGTTGCCGTCTGTGTTAGGGTTTGGCTGATCAAGATCGATGCTGCGGTCGCTGGTGCGGGCGGGACGGCCGATACGCGCTGCCGCTGGCGACGGACCTGGGGACCTGCTGCGAGCGCGCATCCGCGACCGTGAGCGGGCGCGGCGGCAGCGCCGGGACCCGTCAAAGGATGAGTTTTTCGTCCCGACGCCGGAGTCCTCCAAGTGGCTCGACACCGTCTCATGGCCGATGGTCCTTGGAGCCGTCGCCCTTACACTTTTCGTCAAGCTTCTCATGATGGTACGTCTTCAGAGCTTGCACACTTCTCATTCTCCGACCTCGGTTATGTTCCTTCGAAGTCCATCTTTTAAATTTGCCCGTCTCCTAGATTGATGCGTGTTGTTTTCTCGCGCTCCATGAGGGGAAATTCATAACAAATTTGTACTGCTCGCGCTTTTATTTCGGCCTTAGAAAGTAGCCCGTTTGTGTTCTATAATATCTGGCTTATGAAGTGTTTATCATCATCGTTCAACTAAAAGAAGCCTCTTTTGATCATTAATCTCCATGCGGCGCATTCTCTGGGTTATTGACTACTGATGTATTTGTCAAAGAACTTATGTTACATTTCAAATATGTTTTAAACTAACCTTTTGCACTGTTCGTATTGAGTAAGTGATTGAAATTTATTCTATGAACGACTCAGGAGAAAGCGAGACATTGTTATCATCCTCGTAAATGCTTTTCATTTCAATCAGTTTGAAGCCTATTATAGCCTCTATCTGATGAATTTGCCTGTGTATTTCAAAGTTAATGCTATTTTTTCTAAACTCGACAAGGAACGAAATATGACATAATAATATGTGACAGTGGAATTTGGCACCTTAGCAATAAAGTCAGTTATGACAATCCTAAATTTTGGTTTCATAACCAAGCCTTGTGTGTTGAGATATGGTTTGTCGAAATATCGGTGGGCTTCACTGATTTGATTATTCATTTAGATTTTTTTTTAGCCCATGCTTCTTTGGTCAGTGACACTGATTCTAGGATGATTAAGATATCAAATTTTTTTAGGAGTTCTCATAACTCTTGCTTAGATTGATTCTTTGCAGTGAACTCTCAGTGAGATGTAAACGGTATGCCCTTCTCAACCTTGTTTCCAACAATTTCAGTTTCAAGATTGTTCTTATAGGTGATTTTATCCTTCTGTCAATTTGTTACTGACATTATTAAATATATTGTAGTCTAACTGTGACCTCCCCGGCCCTTATTTTTTTTTTTTAGAATTTTGTTGGAATATCGTCCAACTTTTCTCCTACAATTTTAGATGATGGAATCATACATTATTATCTTCCCCATCCACTTGGATTATCATGAATCGTGTCATAGAGGTGATGTGGGACTTAAGGATTTGGCAAGATAGTCTAATTTTTAGTTGAGCTATTGTTCTTTTTACAGTGTTTAGAAACCATTATTTCAGTTGTATTAGTGGCCATAAAGGAATCAAATCTACGTTAGCCAGGTTTTCTATGATTTCGTGCTTTTTTAGAATTATAATTTGCTAATTGTTGTTGTCTGTTAATTGTTCTTCCATTTCTCAGTAAGATATTTGTAGTTAATAACATATATAATTCCTTTTGGCATAACCGCAGGAGCATGATGCCACCTCTCAAGAAAGATTGGAGCGTAAAATGAAAGATGCACCTCCTGAACAAGGAACAATTAGAATGCTTTCTCGTGAAGAATGGGATGCAATCCAAGAGGTACGACCCAGAACTCCGTTTGAGTCCAAGTTTGCTCGTGCAAATGCACGCATCAGAACCGGAGAGCCAGTAAAATTGGTATGGCCTTCTATCTATAGTTTGCTTTGTTTATTGATTCAGTTTATCTCCAAAATAATTATCCATGTTCCTTGGTTCTGAGTAATATGGGTGTGTGTTAATAATTCAAAACTGATAACTCAAATCAATCCGAGGTGGATGTGTTGACATACGGGGATGAACAGAATAAGAAATGAGAGCATTAGAGAGAAAGTTGGATTTGCTTTTACTGAGAGAAAACTTTGAGAGACACGTTTAAGATGGTACGGACATGTACTTAGAATACCAATAAATGCTTCGATAGGTGATGTGAAACAATACAAATACACACGTCACACCAAAAAAGATTTGATTAGTGATAATAAAATAAGATAACATTTATTTAAGTATAGATGATGATATAGTAGGGGATAGAGTCCAATGGCGTAGAATGATCCATATTGGCGTAGAATGATCCATATTGTCAACCCCATCAAGTGGAATAAGGCTTGATTGTTGTTGTTCTTATAATTTTGACATCCACAAGGCATTCAAATCATATCAAGCCACTAAGATTTTTGTAGCCATATATAAGCTATATATATATATATTTGAGTTAGTTGATTAATATGTTCTCTTATTGCTATCGATTTGTTCTGTTCATTATCTATCATAAATCATAAACTGCAATAATTTTTACTAGTATTTTTTTTTTCACTAAAACTAGGCTTAAAAGTATTTTTCAATTTTTTATGGATGTATATTTATTTTGCCAATGCGGGTTTCAAGTTGAACCAAACAAAAAACAAACCTATAATTTGAAATGATTTCAGTTTGAGTTTTAGTTTAGATTTTTCTATTGGAATCAATAAATGAAAACCATTTTGCCTGCCTCCTAAAAAAATCAAAATAAAAGATGGTAATAAAAATCCAAAATAAAGCAAACCAAGATAAAACAGGAAAATATGGATTTATTGATGAGCTCTTGGTTCAATAAATAAAAAAGAATTTGATTTATATAATATGTAGTTGCGAGCGTAACACAAATTAAAAGACATAAGACAATCCAAGAAGCACTTGATGATGATCAAATTTGTTACTGTACTTGGATAATAAGCATTTACCTATAAGAACTAAATAAATCGCAATGATGGTTCCAACTTTATAAAATCAATATGCTGAATCTTTCTTTCCACGAAATCATTCTATTTGTGTGTGTACATGTGTATGTTCAGTTTGGAAGCTTGAAGTTCATTTTCATTACCTTTCGGGTTGAAAATTGTCTAATCTTGTCAGTTGCAGCTCACTCCTTAGTTCAGTTCAAGTAGCTATGTATTTAACACTACTGTTCATTTTGCTCGAGCAAAGTAGCAGCAGAACAATTTGAATGATATATATATATCATTGTAAATTCATCTTTAAAAAGGTCGCACAATTCTAATTTGATTGCAGGAGGATGTTAAAGATTGGGCCATTGACGTGTTCAGAGATGCCTTCACAAGAGTAGAAGAAAGTGCCAAACGAAGGTGAACTCCACGGCTTCACTGCTGCACGTCTCAACCCTCAGTTACAAAATAGCAATGAACAAAATGAAGCCGAAAACCACTTGAGGTAGCACAATCTTCATGCTTAGATCCAGAAATAGCCTACAAATCTATGATTCCAAGGGAACGCTGAATTCTATAATCTATGTACTTGGTGTGGCAACTCTTTGTGATGAACTTGAATAAGGGTTTCCAGCAAACTTTCGACGATTCAGG